>VWZZ01002235.1:988764-1048222 GCA_013399095.1 Psophia crepitans | reverse complement strand
GGGGCGGCGCGCGGGTTTCTGTCAAGACGCGGCGGGACGGGTGAGGCGCGTGGGGTCGAGTGCGGCCTCTCTCCCTCCATCCCCTCCCCGCCATGTTCTCCCCAGAGCCTGCCTTTGCCGCAGCAGCTCCTCCGCCGGCAAGCTCGGGCGCAGCTGCGGAGGGGCGAGGTACAGCTCGCTCCGAAGCGACCGCAGGGCCCAGGGTGAGGAGAGGTGCCGGGGCGGGGCTCCGGGGCCGCCCGTTACCTCAGCTGCCCTGCGCTCGGTCGATAGAGCCGTGCCCTTGGCCGCCCCGCGGCGCTGATGAAGTGCTGAGGGAGGGTCAGGCGACCTTAGCCCTGTGCCCCTCGTTTTCCTGCGTAATTTTAAGCAGGGTAACAGAGTGAGTCATAAAAGCAAGCGGTGAGTTGCGTTAGGGGAAAAAGAAAGCATTAGCAATATTTTTTCCCATTAATAATAATAATTTTCCCCATTAATAAAGTTCAAAAAAAGTTATTCTCCAGAGGGAGGGGCCTTAGTTAGCTTGTTTGTTTGTTTTAAAGTACAGTTCTACGCTCTTTAGTGCTGAGGTAACCAGCTGGTGAGGCTCAAAATCACAAAGCCCTTTTAAAGATGATAGGCCATATACATCATGGCAAACAGAAATTAAAGGCTCATTTTGTGCGCCCCTTTTTTTTTTTTTCTTTCGTGTGTCTACTTGCCTTGGTTAAAATTTCTACTGAGTAGTTTCATGCTGTGTAACAAGACAAGGAATGGGCCCAAAGTGCATGGTGGTTAATGAGTAGTTGTGGTGTATTTTGGTTCAGTTACCAAGCAGTCCTTCCTTTAACCTGTAACAGTCATTTCACAAAACCAGAGGCTCACAAGTCACAAAAGCCTTGATATTACCAGCGCATTTTTTATCGCCTGGCTTCTTGTATTGAAACATTTCTCATTTAAATAATGTGTTGCAGATATCCTACATGAGATAAATGTGTTCCTAGATTTCAAGTGGAAGGATGTGCATTCATCTTCGTGAGTCTGAGCTTTCATTTGTTTCTTGTTTTTACTGACATAATGAAACATAATTTCATGTCAAATGGAAGACCAAACCAAGAAAAAAAATAGAAGGTCACCTTAAAGAAAAATTTCAGGACATTAGCACACATGAAAACAATTGACTTAAATTTGACCTAATTATTTTATTTGTCTGACTGATCTGCTGCACTGAAAGAGGCCACCCACAGCAGCCCTTACCTGCATCTCTGCTTTGCCCCACTGCTTGGGTATACCAGCAGTAGTTTCTGGGTCACAAGGCACTCTTCATTCTGACCTACCAAGTGTTTCATCTTTGTACCATTTACAACAGTGATAAAACCTCATACAGCAGCATGTTTAAATGCTTTTCTTCAGCTGAAAGCTATTACTTATTGCTCTTGCGTACACATGGTGATTTCATAAACGTGCATAAACTGAAGTGATTTAGGAAATGTGTAAATGGAGGTGAAACAAATAACAGCCCTGCAGAAGAAGGTGTTGCTTCCATTCTATATTTTCTAAGCACAAGAAAGAATACCATATTGAAAGCTTCTGAGAAAGTTAATGGGTTTCAGTGTTAATATCCAGGACTTGACAGGACTGGATATTAAGTTGAATTGAGGTTTAGATTCTACTTTGGTGTGTTTGGTTATGCTGATGAACCAGAAGGATATACAATTAAAGTTTTAAAAAGAAGAAATGCTACTCTGATATGATTTGAGGAAAGAAACAGAATTGTTCAGACTTGCAATATTTTTGCCTTCAGGAATATCTAATTAAAATGGAAGATTTCTGTGGCAACAGTGGCTTGGTTGCCATAGTGCTCTGTCTTGTTTATTTGCACTGAAAAATTTGTAACTCAGGTTTCCTTGAAGAAAATTAAGATTTGTTTTTGACTTCCCTGTTTATAGGTGGGCTAAAGCTCAGTATCAAATGGCCTGTGCCAGGAGAACGTTCTTATCAGTATTTATAAGCAACTGAGTATAATTCCAGGAGCATTGCATTAAGGTGCAGTGGCAGGTTAAAATGTAGCAAATACTAGATTTAGGTTTTTCAAGGTATAACTTTATCTGTTGACTTGTAAAGTCAGCAACTCTGATTTTCTTTGCAAATATATTTTTGTGCTCATTTCTATGTTGCTTGTTTAGGCCATGGTTCAGCTTCCATTAAAGTCGATAGTTTCAGGAGGCTTCAGTAGGTTTCAGACAAAGTGAAATGTTTATTTGAGACTAAAAGGTCATCCTGAGAAAGGCCATTGCGTGAAACAGGTTGTGATGAGGCCACTCAAGCACACGGCGTCTTTATTTCTGACTTGAAGTTACTACCTCAAGACAGACAAATCCTACCAGGTATTTGAGACAGGAGTATATTGCTTAAGTTAGTTCAGCCAACTTGTATGTTTGTATGAACGAAGAATTGTGAGACTACAGAAGAGACTTAATTAGTTACACTGAATGTTGAATTTGATGTAATTACTGGATGCTGTTCAGACATGTAGTCCTATTGTTCCCCAGAACCCAGCTCTTCTGTCAGATTTAGCTATCACACGACCCTACAGCAAGCCAGGCTGTCATCAGATGTGACAGAAATAATAATTTTTCAGGGGGAGTTTTGATCCAGCTTCCTGCATGGTAATATGATCGTTAAGTCAAATGTAGGGAAAGGAGACAAATGTGGAGTGGAGAGGGGTGCTACTGTTTCTGGCATTGGCCCTCAGTTAGCTTGGATGAACGACACTCGAACGTGTATCCTTAAGCTGCATGTTTCTGGATGCAGGATACAAAGGATGGGAGAGTTAGTGCTTCATTCTTCTCCCATGGTGTATCTTAGCAAACTTTTGGAGTTATGATATCACTTACTGGATGCTTATTGGAGAATTAGGGTTCCAAGACTGAAGGAAGGGGAGATGTATTTTGGTAAGTGCTTTGGGGAATTACCAAAATATTAACAAATTGCTTTATTTCTGTTTATATTGCATACATCCCATTGCATACAAGGACTTGAAATAGGCTTGGGTTTACTGTTCTGTGATCTTTTATGCCTTGATTTCATTTTAGATTCTATTATGATCTTAATATTAAGGCAAAAAATACTGTTATTTTTCATTACCTAGTTATATCAAGTTTCTTAGCATTAAGAATGAACTCAGGAAAATAACTGCCTCAGGATTTAATTACAATCTACTGAAGACGCTGACACCATCACAGAAACAATTGCATTTGCTCTACTTCATTAATTCCCAAAATCTGTTTACAAAGACAAAAGTAAATGACTTTGTGCAGCCTTTGCAAAGCAGACATATTTCAGCAGTCTGGTCTGAATTTTAAACATTTGTTCCAAAAAAATTGATGAAGTATAATGGAAGATGCACAATCTCATGTACCTGGAGTAATTCAAGTAAGTTAATACAGAAGTATACCTGAATTATTCAGGGGTAACAGAGAATATCTGCACCATGAAGATTTTAATACACAGAACTGGAGGTAGATGTCTGCAAAACTGATAAGAAAAACTGACTTCTTTGGGAGGAGTGTGGGGAGGTGTCCCACAGACCGTAAAATTTGCTTGAGGGTTTTAGCACTTTGAAAGGAGCAGCAGCCACCTCAACTCTGGGAGCATCTATGTTGCTGAAAGAATTCCAGTAAACTGAAGTTCAGATAATTATGGTTCCACAGTAACTGGACTCCTAACAGCACTATAGCACTCTTTCTCAAAATCCAGCACTGTCTTGAAGAACTGAAAACTTTAGGAAGCAAAAGATGTCATGTGTATGCATCACTTGGAAAGTATGAAAGTATACTTGGTATAGCTCTGATGGTTTGGGATAATGAGCTCTTTAGATGTAGTGAAGAAACAGCCAGGGGTGAAAGAATAGCCATTTCTAATTTTTCCTGTCCTTTCATAGAAAGAGGCTATTTCTGTGACTAACTGGACAGGGAAACTAAAAGTTTTCTATTGGACTTTCCTTACACTGCATTATTTGGGGTTCCCTTTGTTCCCACGGAACATTACTTTTTTTCCTTCCCTTGTTTGTTTGGGCAACTGGCCGCAGCTAATGTGGTGCCATATATACAGCTTCTGCTTCCAGAAGCTGCAAACGGGTGCCCATCAGTTACCGCTGCCTTCACAGCAGGTGCTATGATGGATTACTTTCCACTAACTTGAATTGATATTCATTAAAGGTATGGGACTCCTAGTGCTTTGTAAACATTTCTTGTTATGGGGACACATGAAGAAGAAAACCATCAGATAAGCCTGATGTTCCTAAGAAAGCAAGTTAAAAATCAGAATCATATTTCTAATAAATAACTAATCTTTTTCCAAAAAGCTGACTAGTAACAAACACAATTTGAATCCAAAGAAAAAGTTTACTAGAAGTTTTCCTGAAATGGAGAGAAAGATTTAGTCTAGTGATACACGTTTGAAAATAGCCATAGATCCAAACCCTTTGGAAACTTGTGAATGACCGTCACACAAAGCAAGGTAGGTCCTTTGAATTAATTGACTTTGGTCCATCTGAGAGAACACAGATTGAGTCAGAACTTGCCTTTGCACAACAGTCTAGCTCACCAACTCTTTGAAAGGAACCAAATACAGCACCAATCCACAAAACACTTGGATACCTTCCTGCTGAGAGCCTTTTAAAATGTCAGTTGTTCACTGTATGTATTTTGCCCCGTCAATAGTGACATAGATTTCATTTGCTGTATATCATATTTTGAATTTCAACAAAAAGCAAATTAGCACCTTAGGTGCAGAGATCTCTTCTTACTTTAAAAAAAAATCATGAACAAGATGGCGAACAATACATTTCCTCTAGGTCTGTTAAAGCAATTGCATTTTGCATTTTCCTAGTTTGGTTACAGCAAATTCCAGTCTTTGATCTTCCTGTATAATCTAAAACAAATACTCAAATACTCAAATGCTAGGAAAGCAAACAAGCTGCAAGAAATACCAATGCACCGACGTAAAAACAATGAACAACTGTAGGAAAAAATGCCATTCCAACTCTCCAACCTCATTTAACCTCTGGTGCTACAGCAGAGGCTAAACAGTGTGCCTATATATGAAGTAGCAGGGGTTAAACAGAAGATCCAGTTTACGTTAATGTAATTGGAGTGGTGCAAAGGCCTCTCTAGTTGCTGTAATCGGATCTGAACTCCACGTATATAATTTTTACTGGATCTTGCTTACAAACTAGTTCGAGTTAAACTGAAATAAATGTTCAGTTAAGGTTCTGTACCACTGCAAAAGTGAGTTTAAATTTTTTGGGAACCTCTTACAAGTGCAGGAAAGTCTTTTGGCTTGGTATGAAGTGCTCATGTGTAGAAAAGTAATTATATTCTTTTCCTCCCTCTCCTTCTTTCACCTTTTTTCCTTCCAACAGACGAACAGGCTGAGTTAACTCCTGAATTGCTGCATTTAATATTTCAATATATTAATACGAAATTAAATGAAATGACAGTTTGTACATTGTTGGTGTTCACAGCCTGGAGTGAGGGGCTGTAATTTTGCTGAAATTCAAATGTAATGCAAGTAGCAGCATAAATGGAACATCAGAGGTATAAACATTCTCTGCCTTACAGCCATACAAATTGGGAATAGTTCTGTTAAAGTCAGCCAGGTTTCATCAGTACACTGTAGTTTCCTCAAGGTAAGAGAGAAAAAGCTTGAAACACTCCCCCCCACCCCAGGCAATAGGGCAATGTGCTTCGATACTCAGTGTCTTTACTAAATGGTCACTTTTGCATGCAGAAGGAATTCAGAGAGGAAAACAGCTAATCTGAGGTATAAGATAACATCTCTTTTTTTCAGGCTTATCTTTGCTTTTTTTCCTGAAATGCTCCCTTTTTTATCTTTCTGACCTTTGAACACCACCAAAAGCACCATCTGGTGACAAGGTACCTTGCAACACTTTTCCCCTGATGCTTATATTTGGGTTAATTTACACTCAGCATGAAATTTGTCATAAATCACTGCTAGATTGTATCAACTATATCCCTGAAAATGCCTAAAAACCTTTCTGTTTGCAGAGGATGGAAAAAACCCACCCTAAGTCGAACCGTAACTATAGCTATTTAAGTTAAAATCTTAAAGTTAAGATAGTGCACAGTTTATCAGGCAGAGGTTATCTCCATTCTATGGGTGGAAAGAGGAACAAAAAAATTATGACTGATTTATTGACTTTCTTTTGTAAGATTGATTTTTATCTCATAAAGGAGTTTCAAGGACTACATATGTAGAGCCAGCACAGGGATTTCATTTACACTCACCCATACCTTTAAAAATAATTATTGTCAAAGTTAAATTCTCTGATCTGTTGTATTTTGACTGAATTGACCTTAAAAAAATGTTTTACTCATTGTGGTAAGAAACAGAAACAGCCAGCCACTAGATGGCGTTTATAGTCTAGCTTTTACAGCTGTGCAGTTTCAGTCACTGCCCTAAATAAAAGGCATCATGTTCTCTCAGTCATGACAACTGTGATCCTACTACAAGTTATGGTTAAGTCTTGCTCGAGTAGTTAGATTCAGCTACTATTTTGCCTTCAACGTAGTTGGTAGAAGATAAGGATAGCACCGCAACGGAGGAGTTTTGCTGAGTAATGTTTGTGTGCAGGGGAAGACAGTTCAGAAGGAAAACAGTTTTCAGAAGGAAAATTAAGTTACTGTAAATCCTTAAAAAGTACTGATACATAGCACAGGTGTTTGGCCTTACAAATTGCCTTGGAGTGGGACGTTTGTACAGGAGGCGCTACCTAGAGTACTGTTAGGATTTTAAACAAGCAAACTGGTACTGTCTTACAAAAATGCAGCGCTTTGTAAATCGATGGTCATGTCTGTATATGCAGGCACCAAAGCACAGTTCAGATCAAAAGTGTAACTACTAAATACTAAAGGCTTTTTACTGTTACAGTTAGTATCTTCTGAGGGTCTCAAAGTGTATTATCAATATAGTGCACAGTCCTTGGATTTGGTTATCCTCATCTCATTGATAACAAGATGAAATAAAGTTGGGAAAAGAGATAAAGGAGTTCTTGCTATAAGACTCTCAGGTTATTCAACCAGCATATTAACAAGTCAAGAATCTGTGTAAGTAATACACATTAAGATGATTCCTTATACCCCAGAATATTATTACTAGGAGAAATTTGCTAAATAAAAAAATAATTTATTTTTGAAGGAAGGTATAGTTCAGTTTCTCCCAGAAACTGAACACCTTGGGGGATTCAGCATTTAAAGCTGTTTACAATAGCTAAGCTTTTACAATAACCTTGTGAGCTAAACATTATCCTTCTGTTGTTCATGAGTAAACCACCCTTAAAGAAGCTTAAGTGCTGTGTTCAAGGTCACAGAATGGACATACTCTGTGGATAAATAAGGTTTTTATTTTATTAGACTAAGTGGTCATAGCTGGGGGAAAACTGGACAAAGCTTCAGTATACAAGCCTTCTTCACCTTTTGTGAGAAACAGAGTGGGCAGCAACCTACTTATATACCTAGCATGAGATAAAACACTGAAAATACTGATCAGTGATCTGTTCTGGGAAGGTGCGTACCAATACTAATGCAGCAATACTTTGTTAGCTTAAACTATATATGGTAAGCAATAGTGGTTAAATTTTAGTCAGGAAAGTATTTTAATTTACCCCGAATATAACATACATGCAGGCTATCAAATATGTAAGGTTCTTTCAAAAGACTTTTTATAGATTTCAAAATTAGTCTCTTCACATAGGTTTTAATTTTAACAGGGACACAAAATTCATAACCATAATTTAACTATGACTGGGCAAGAAGTCATTCAAGAACCAAGATATGTCGCAATTTGAGTGAAAGGATTAAGCTGAATTAGAAAGTGTTCTTCCCATCTTTTGGGACTAACTGTTTAAAAACTATTTTTAGTCTATACCACAGAGGCAAGCTTTCTAGAACTTTAAACGCCCCATAAACTAGGGAGGGATAACTCAGCTGTACTTAGGTTATTCTACTATAGCATAATCAAGGTTTCTATGAAACTGAAGGTAAACGGCCGAATCATCCCTTGATCCAAAATAAGTTAATCAGTTGAAGGTACTGAACAGCATTTCTGGTCATGAAAGTCCAAGAAAAGTGCTGTAAGTAGTGAAAGGTAGGTCTGTTCAAAAAAAGGACATGTACACTTGATTTTAAAGTCTCATTTATTTCATTTTTAAATAAAGATACAATAAATAGATTTTCTGCAACACCAGTTTGCATTACTAGCAAAGTTACATTCATAATAGCTAAAACCATTGCATTTTGTAATGATTTTCTATCTCTAGCATCTGCTATATAAATCTCACATCTAAAACAATGCTAAATTAGCCCTCACAACATCCCTGTGAGGTAGGTCAGTGTTACCCTCATTTTATTTAAGAGAAAACCAAGCAACATCAAGGTTTAGGTCACTGTACCAGAAAAACTGTAGAGGAGTTAGGTCTAGAATTCTAATTTTCCATTCCTTGTACTGCACTTCACATCCAGTGTCTTTCTCCCTTTCTGAAAAAGAACAGCCCACAGTAGCTGCTGTTCCACTTCCCCCCAACCCGCTTTCTTTTACATTGTATATCTGATGATTTCTCCAGCTAAGCTGATAGAAATTGCTGATGTTTATCAATTATCATCTGAATTATACAGATGAAGTAGAACATTTGAAGCCCAGAATTTAAGTAACTGGAAATAGACTGTGGGTAGTTACAGATAACGTTGCTATATTTGGTACCAGAGACACAGGTCTGAATTTTGTCACTAAGCTGCAGAAGCAGTAATACTAACATATATCTTTTCTAAAGCAACTTTCTTTCAAAGAAATAAAAGGACCGATGACACCTCATATCTGCAGGGAATATCCCTGACAGACTGCCGTAGCGAGGGGACAATTTGTGCAGCAATGCACATTCAGTGCAGTCAAGGTCTACCCCTGTTAGGTCCCTAAAGTAAATAAATACCACTTTCTTTAGGGCAGACAATGAAGGAGGTCATATTGTAGAGCAAGTCACTTAAATGAGGTAGAATTTGAACAATTGAGAACCACAAAACACATACCTGAATTGCTGTAAATGTTCCTTTCGACAAGCTTGACAAAGGCGTTTTAGTTATGTATGCTGCATGGGCTGAAAGAAAAGTGTCTGAGCAACACTGTGCAATGAAATGGTCTGCTTTTAAACACAGCATTTACACTGTTATTTTAAATTAGCTCTAAAATGCCATCTTAGAACAGTAACTTTAAAATACATACATGTAGTTTTCATACCAGTGCCTACTTGGAGTAAAGAACTTTTTCTAGTGCTACTCATATGCACTGTATGTGTTGAAAGACAGCAAGAATACAGTGAAAGCAATCTTTAAATCAGACAGAGCTCAAACACTAACACGAGATTGGTAAGGAAAAATTTCAGTCAAATTTGTCCGAAGCTCTTGACTACTGTTTCATCGTGTACTAAATGAGAGAATTAGAAGTTGTGGCCATCAGTACTATAGATCACTACATAATATCCCATTTTATATTAAGTGGGATTTTAATGTCATCTGAATTTTAGAGTTTCAGGTCTTAGAGAACCCTCTAGTTTATTCAACTATCCCTTATATAAAACTGCTAGTTAAAAAGATCTCATTCTCAAAAGAATGAGCAATGCAAATAAAATATAAAATCAGAATATTGTCTGCTCTGAGTAAAGCATTCATGGAAATGGTTATCTTGTGTGTTCCATGAGTGATCTGAAGACCAGGGTTCCTGTTTATAGTATCTCAGATGTGGAAGCTCATGGATATCTCAGGGCTTTTATTGATTTTCTTCAGGCCTTGAAGGAAGCTCGAACTACTCTCCCCTTGAGAGGCTGAGGGGGACGAAAATTATTCACCATTTGGATCTTCTGGTCTTCCTCACTGGTGAAGAGGAGCATGCGGAATTTCTCCAGCTGTAAATTCAGGTGAAAGAATTTACTACTTAAGGCAGCAATCAAGATTAATGGTTTTTAAAAAGAACCAAAGGAAAGTATTTGCTACATTTTAATCTGTTAATAGATCAGATTCAAGCAACGATCCTGGAGAGTATTAACAGAAAAAACAGAAGCCCTGATTATTGAACAGGCTGATTATTCACAGGCTAATGGTCTTTTAGCCTGCCCCACCACAAATCAAAACAGTCACTGCCTGTTTATTCAGTGTTGAATCCTACAAGAACTGTGAGAGTATCAAAAGTTTACCTGTTTCTCAGAAATTCTGATGGGTTCTTTCAGCACTATCCATGTTACACTCTCATTAAGGGGTGGTGTTGTCAAAGAGCCAAGGTATGTCCAATAATCTAGACTCAAAGGCAGGAGACATTTGGGGTTGAAGCTTCTAAATTGAGCTTTTGTTCCCTGGAAAAAAAAAAAAGATATTTTTACTTCAAGCGCATGTTAAAGAACTCTCTTTAAAAGAGGAAAAATACTAAAGTAATATTAAAGAGTAGGGGAAAGGAAAAGGTTTGGCTGACTTATAACAATTGTTATCTAGGAGTAGCATGGCAAGTGTGATGCTTGCTGCTGGCTTACTGGACTTTGAGTTCTTGCCCCATTGCCTTTAGCAGAGTCCAGCTCTTGTCACAAAAGGTCTTGAAATAATGCAGGAAGTGTATTCTGTATACAGTGTTCAGCCTGAGCTATAAGATCATGGCAGAATTCCCTGTCTCATTACTTGCCATTTTTTATGTTTCCCATCTACTTCAGTAGAAAGTCTGAAACTATGGAAAACTTGGCCCCAGTCATTGTCTGCTAGGACAAAGATTGTCTTCAAAAATAAAATGTCCAAGGCTAAAATTAGAGGAAGGCAAATCAACCAAAACCCAATAGACGTAGAAGGATTACTGCCTAAAGTAGTGATTGTCTTAACTACCAGTCTAGGGCAAGATTTTTCAGCCTGTAGGAGTATCTGAAAGGTACCTAGTCACTCAGAAAGCATTGTGTAATTGTCTGTAAAATTGCTCATGAGGAACAGAATGAGCAGCTTATCCCCAGTGGCAAACCTGCAGACCTTCCACCACTACAACTGAGGGATAACTATTTCTTTCCTGCAAGTGGAAGAAATCACTGAAAGTATCATTTACTGTGTTTGCAGCCTACATAGTGCTGTGTAACTGCCTTCACTTCAGGTCTTTTACAAGTACATACAGAGGAACAAGCAGTAGTATGTCCATTGAAGTATTACAAAGAGTTTATTTTGCACATGAGAATTTATGCAGGTTATAGAATGCATTAATTACATGTAAGTCCAGAAAGGGTAACATTTGTAATGATCTAATCAGTCTGCACTTGAGAAAGTGCCGCAGGTATCAATCTTGAGCAAAGCTCTCAGACACATCTGGTTGAAGACCACTGGCGGGTATCACTGTAATCATTAAGACTGTCCCCTGACGGAGCTTTGCAGCAGAAGATAGAAAGCCAGCTTTGACATGTTCAAGGCTAGGGTCAATGGAAAAGAATTATTTTGCTGAGCCTGAAAGGTCATGGAGCTTTTGATTTTAGACACTCTGGGAAAAGCAGAACTTCTGAATGACCAGTGGGGCCAGCATAGCCTTGGGAGGCATCTGAAATTAGGCAGATGAACTGAAGTTTGGAGGAGGAAGAGAATACAGCTACAGTGATGTCCTAGTGATGGAAGAATCTGTGATGGGTGATTTTCCATTTTTGTCTCAACCATGTACATGAGCTTGATTTTTAAAGATATCCCAGAAATATTTAAATTTTAAGAGTTAAAAACTTACTTTAAATTTTACCATGTACAAAGCATCAGTGAGTCTGTTCATATTGACATGTTCTTTCCCAATCTAAAATAATGGAATAGAGAGATTAAATAGGAATGAGTATAATTATACTTTGTATAGGTTTTGTTTTCTTATCTGAATCTTAACATTCCTACTAAAGTAAGTTTAACAGCAATTGGCAATGAGTTACTGCTTCCAATAAGTCATCTGTTTTCCTCAAGCATTTCTTAAATACATGGCTTGGTTCTCAAACACTTGACAGCGTAATGCTTTTGATCATGTAAACATGCTATTTTTGTGATGCTTACCTCCAAGAAAACACCAACTACTGCCAAGCCATCTGGAGCTGCTGCTGCTTCTCCAAATGTTGAATATTTTCTGGCATTCCAGTGAACTAAGTGGAGCTGTAAAGAAAAATAACAAATAAGAATTAAATAAATTAGTGATAGAAGATGTGAACATAGGTTGTCTTATGTCTGCAGGTACTAATGGTGGTCCATAACAGAACATAGGTTTTGGTCCAAAGGCATCTTTGGACAGATGAGCAAGTTGAATCTTTTGAACCAGGATGGACAGACACTAAAAGGTTGTATGTATCATCCTTAATTTTAAACAAATCAGGCTTTAACTTGTGATCCAACTTCCCTGGTATGGGCCTTCATCCCATGAAGCACTATGCTCCAGTACTCACTGGTAGACTCCAGGACGCTACGCTACTGTAGTATTTGGGATAGACTGTGCTGGAAAGGCCTGTGCCTTGTCCTAGCTCTGCAGGAGAAGCCATTTCTAAGCCACGGATAGCACCAGCACGGTTGTTTTACAGGCTGTGATCACCAGCTGAAGCTTAGATAACTGGGCTGGGTATTGGAGCTATACATGGCTTTGCAGCATCCTGTTTGGCAGTACATCCTTCCCATCCGTATAAGTAAAAGGATGGACTTATTTGTGTGCAGCAAGCTAAACCACACTGCGAAGGACTGTTAGAGGTGCTGTGTGAGCACAGCAGCTAAACTGTGGGGCTTACTGTGTCCTGTTGACTAGGATAAGATAACTGAGAGTCTTGGAGCAAGGGCTGCACTAGGGGGATGTTTGCATTCTAAAAACCCAGCGTGATCAACAGGTAACTTGTATAAGGAATAAAATTCTCATTAAAGTCTGTGCTGACCCAACCATGGTCAGTAAGCAATCAGAATCCTAAGGGACATGCAGTCCCACACATTCAAAGTAATTTTTCATCTACATTTGCATGAATTAATCCTATCTGTAAAGACATCATTACCTCACATGGAAAAGGTTTGCCATCAATTGTATGCTCCGATCCCTGGTTGTGCTTTGTCCCCCAGTGGAAGTGAAACTGCTTTAGCCGAAATGGATTCTCAAAGGGACCACCACTGATGGCTGAGCAGGGAAAAAAAAAAAAAAAAAAAGAAGGTTAAATATTCTGGCTTTTTAGCTTCCTGTTAGCAAAAACTAACCACTGTTGGCACAATAGTGGAAAAAAGCCAGCAGCATCTCCCAGTTCCCAATATCAAACATCCAAGCATCATCCAGGCATTTAGAAGGATTGGAATTCTCATTGGAAAGCACCTGAATTAATGTAAAAGTTTAAATTAAAAAAACTTTGAGCAGCTACTTGCACAGAATTTTGTAGCTCTTTTGAAAGAGTATATTTTACATATGAAGATGTGGTAGTTATGGTAATGCCTTTCTTGTTAAACACAAGAAATCCAAGTTGAATAGTAAAAAAAGAAATCACAATTTGAGACTCATGTACCTAAAATACTTTTGACAGTGCTATTTGAGATTTTGTCCATAGGAGTGTAGATACGTAGCTGAATTGTCTACCTGATTTTCAAGGTATTTCCTCTTTAGAGTGTCTTTCTTCCCTGTGGCGGTTATCTATATTCTGTTCCCTTTAAATACTGATCCCATAAAAGAGGTAATATAATAGCTTGTACTTTACATGACACCATTCAGAATCTCAAATCACTTTATAAAAGTGAGGAAATCCTATAGAGAAACTTCATACATCGTTTAGAAATAACACTTAAGAATAGATGAATGTTTAAGATGCCACCCATAGAAGATACTTTATCAACAGCATCAGTAATCTTCCTGTAATTTTACATGGCAATAAATCAAATAAATTTTGCCCCAACATGAAAATCCAACAAAAGTCTTACACTCAGAAAATTAAAGCTACATTTCGTATCTGTAAAGCACAGTGTAGTCCATAACATTTTATTAATAAAAATTAAAGCTAGGGCTTGCACAGTGCTACTACATGCGCATAGTTCCAGCTGGCCTTTATGCTGGAAACTGACGTTGCCAAAACAAAGGTTTTAGTGTTAATTAAGAACATAAATACCTGCTAATGTGGTTTTCTGAACTTAGCAATGGAACACATCACCCGTGTCAAATATTATTTTAAGAAATCTAGCTCAGATGGATTACTGTCAAAATTCTGTTGTGCCATTTATGCAGAGCTGTGAGTCACTAGATCTATTTCAACACAACTAAAAACAGTTTAAACCACATTTTCAACTCCTAGCAGTCATCTTCCTTGAAAGTGTTATTAAAATAAGGCATGTGCTTACTGTAGAGAGGACAGAGGTCTTCATTCCTGCATGTGCTCTGAATCTATATCTCTAAATGTAGGGTAATAGATGTCCTTAAACATCTTAAAGCTGGACAAAGTTCACTGTTACATAGATTATAGTTCAGCTTAGAACTGCACGGAAGTAGTTAGCAAACTAATGTAATACTTCTGATACATTTTACAAACTCTCCTTTTAGGGTGACATGCTTGATCAATTTGTACAGTAAGATTTTTGGAAAATGAACATCCAGTTCTCTTCAAATTCAGCAAAAATGCTTGAAAACCTGACCATTCAGTTGGGCAGTTTCTTAGATTCATTCCAGAAGAGAAATTTTAAACCAAAATGCCTGGAATTTTAACCCCCAGCCCTTATTTCAAAGGCTTGTGAGCACAGACAAGTCACTTCACAGAAGTACCTTGTTTTGAGTGTCTAGGATATCTGCTTTAGCTAGAATCAATAAACACACCCAAATGGAAGATTAAATCAGCTGATAGGTTTAAAAATTTTTCAGAGTAGCTTTTTTTAATGCACTCTTTCCATTTATCAACAACTTGATCTCCATTTGAATGCTCTTCCCCTACCTCCCAGACGTAAAAGCAAGGTCTAGTATGGAAGTAGAATTAATCAATCAGTTAAAGCATTTACATTTTCTGCCAAGAGCTAAGAGACAAGAATAATATACAGTTGCAGATAGTCCAACATCCACAAGCTGCTACCAACCCAGAATTAGCTGAAGATTTTATAATTTCTGAAGAAATTGAACTGCCATGACACCAGGAGGAAAGAAGAAAACAATGCAAGGTAATAGTTAGTGACTGGTCCAGACACAACTTGGTGTAGTAGACCATGATTATGAAGACTACACTGTATGACCTGATCTCTGCTAATCCTCTTTTCTTCCCTACCCCTGCGGATGGAAACTGGGCAGTGAGCCAGACAGAGCTGGCATGTGTGTTAGCATCTTTGATTTGGATGATCATGGAAATAAGACAGTGAGGAGTATATATACCTACTCTGTATGCTGGATGTGGTCTAGGAGTGCTGGAGACATGCATGGGTTCCCTGTCTAGCACTCTGGCAATCCCCATTTAAAAGGGAAGCACTGCAAACAAGCTTCTGATTTTGCTGTTCCGCTGTGCAATATTGCATTGCTAGAGAGACTCAACTGAAGACAAGAAATGTGAGGCTCAAGACAGCAAAATATAAAGGGGTCCGGTCATATGCCTTGTTCAGAATTGAAATTATACATCATATAAAGTGTACTATACAGGATGTACTTAACTGTTTTGCTCACTAAGTCACAAAATAGTATTTGAGTTAGTCGGCTGTGTGTTAATCTCACCTGTCTTGTCATCAGTATCTTCAAACTCAACCATAACCGAATGGCCATTGTTGGAGATGTTGAGAGATGTACAAGATTCATAGGAGACAACAAGCGGCTTCAGATTAGGGTCATAAACTGCTCTTGCAGAAACTATATCAATAGGTGACTGGCGGTTCCCTTGGGCAATAGGATAAGACTTGTGCCACTCTGAAGGTCCTTCAAAAGGAAGGAAAGGAAAGCATAATTATTTTCTTCCTACTATACACAATATAATCATTGCAGGTTTTCATGAGGGTTGAAGTAAAGCCTGCTGAGCAGAAGTCTCTTGAAAGTTTGGTATCTGTGAAGTTCACTTAAGTTCTAGGCTGGTACGTTTTTATTAGCACAAACAGGCTGCAACAAGATGAGGGATTCAAATGTCTTGTACAAAACACACTGAGGAAATGACAGCACCTCCGACTGCTCTATCTTCGGTTACTTGTACCACTAATTTTCTGCAGAGTTTGTAGTTACATTGCTAGGATACCTGCATCCACCTTGGAACATCTTCAGGTATAAATACACTTGCGTGTATATATACACTCCCCCAAAACACAACAGTTAATTCTTCCTGGGAAAGAGAGAGTAAAAGCTCTGGTGATTCAAATTAGATGCAGATGACTCAATTTCTTAGCTACTGACTATGCAGTTATTTTTAAAACCATTTTATGACTGCAGTAGATCTTTGAGGCAGTTTCATTCTTCACTCCTGCCCATTATGGTATCTCTCTACCCTGAGCAAAGGGTACAGTGCCACAATTCACATTTTTGGACTTCCTGACCCAAATAGGGTGGGGAGAAAGACCAATTTAATAACACAGCTCTCTGCTGCCAGAGCTGGAACATGCCTATGCTGTTTGAGATAAAGCCTTATTTGCATAAAAGAATTACTTATTCTTACCACTTTTTTCTCCTTTAGATTGGTAGTGCAAAAAGCAATTAAATTCTTCCACTGCTTATGTTCATGAAGTATTAACTGTAATGATTTTACTTTAGACTCCCAAGAAGCACATTTTTAATTGTGGCATTCTCACATACTTTCACAAGTGAAAACTTCTTTGAATCAAGCACAGATATTTACTCTCCTCGAGTTTACGTAACAAACCCAGTAATCTATTACACTGTTACTTGTCTTTGGCACTTTCTGAAAAAGCTAGGCTTATAAAATAATACCTTTTCTCAGGCTGCCTATAAAGTAGATTTAGGGTTTAAATGCTGTTACACAAGCTTAGACAATATAATTTGTCTCTTATGAGCTTTGTAAGAATATATGTGGCTTTATTACTGCTACCTATATATCCAAACATGTAGCACTATCTCCTAGCACTAAGCAAGCTTCACTCAGTATTTAAAGTTTCTTTTTGGATTTGCAGAAACTAAAGTTATTGCTGTTACGACAGAGGGACTGGCTCCTGAAGGTTGTGCAAAATACTTCGGTTGGATACTCAGCAGCTAAAATAATTGCTGTCAAAAGAGAGACTCCTGAAGGTTATGCAAAAGACTGTCATATTGAACAACATAAGACACTCATCCATCCTTCTCTGTAAAGCATACAGGTGCTAAAAAACACTGTTGTAGGAATCTTTCAGTAGCTTCACATGTCTTCTCACTCTGTGACACACATTCTTGGAGGCGGGAAGCAAAGGAGGATGACTAAATTAAAAACTGTCAAGTCAGAAAGCATAAATTGTTCTGTAAGAGATCTCTGATACTGATCTGTACAATTTATTGATGTTCTAGAAATACAGAACATATACCTTACTTGATTAACTTCTACAGAAGCATAGATATCACATTTCAACAGCTGTACAGGATCAGAAGATCTATTACTGCTCTACTAAATCTTCTTTACTTAAAAGAATTGCTTTTGGAAAGACAGACACACTTAATCCTTTTCATAACAGCTTTTTGGAAAGGGACCCATCTGCAATATCTGCAGCCTGAAAAAAACCACTCAGTACTGCTTCCCTCAGCTTAGGGACATGGATTGCAACAATGAAAGGCAGAAGGTGTAAGTTTGTACATCTTTTGGTGCCACTTTCTGGGTGCTATTTATTCTCAGTAAAGTAACAATTACCTGCTGTACATCCTCGGTGCTTGCAGATATAAAAATGCAGGCAGCTCTGCAGGGCTCAGGCAACAGTTCTAGAAAGAAAACGAGTGGGGGAAGATAGAGAGATGCAGCATGGAAATGCTATAACCTACCGTCATCCTGCCCATATCCCCAACTGTGGTGGCCAGTCATTATAGGGGAGCTGCACCCTGCTCTGCTCTCAGCTCTTTGATCAGAGCACTGCTGCTTACCTGCCTTTATAACGGCTCACCGTGGGATAGGGTCAGCCCCTTAAAGATACAGAGCAACCAAAGCCGTTCCTGCAGGACAGGGAAAGCACCAGCGTTCCTCCTGCTCCCAGCTCCTGCTGCTGCTCACTCTATCTGCTAACTCAAAGCAGAAGGGAAGTGTAAAGCTGAGATAACTGACGTCCCAGGACTGAGAGAGGAACCAAGACTGTCCAGGCGGCATGGAGATGAAAATCAGGAAAAAGTAGTAGTATTTTCCCATCCTACACCTCATGGAAGTGAGAGCCTTAACCTGCTCTGAGCATCAGGGTGCAGCAATGTGTGCAGATTGTAATGGGTACTGCCCTTCTCACTTTTGTGTTCTGCAGGGGGAAACACCACCTAGTTACTGACTCTTTTCTTACACACTCTCTCCAGCTGCAAAAATTTAGTGATGTTTCCAGTTGATTTCTAATTAAAACTTCAGAATCAGCGCTTAGATGAGATGGAGAACATTCTCATCTTGGAAAAAAAAAATATTTGTACTACTTTTAAACAAGGTAAAACCACACCAATTAAGGCTAAATTGGCAATCTGATTATTTTTTTTTTCCAACTCTAAAGAAAGTTTTTAAAAAGACAAAAATAGAAGTGTGGTCGTATTAGGGAACAGAACACAGAAGGCTCTAGAGAAAGGAGCTGATCTGTGAAGCCTCAGTTACCTGGTATGATCCACTAGTTGCCCGCACACTGCTAAACCCATGAAGAAGCTACAATGAGATACACAATCTGCAGCTGAAAAAATGTCTTAAGACGTCTTTGTGGTAAGAAAAATGGCTCCTTGGTAGTAATTTTGTTAGCTCTGAGGAAATGCTATCTGCCAAGGCTAAATTTTATAAATATATTGATTTTCACAAAGACAATAGCACACAGAAATGAGGATTCTTCCATCAAGAAAATGGAAGGAAAAAATCAATGAAAGCATTTTATGCAACTTTTATATCGTGGTACTGTCTTGTAAGAATTCATTTCCTTTTTCAGAAGCTTTCCATAGCTCAGCTTTAAAACCTTTGAGATTCACTGACACAAGCTAAATCACTCAACAAGGGATGTAAACGGCTGTAAAGGTGTCCACAGAGTAGTTCTACAATGACTTACTGGGGTCAACTTCTCAATTTATTTCTGTTAAACTGCTGTGATCTACTGAGGTCCGTGCACGGGCTTGACCCACACACCAGGCACTGACACGGCAGGTATGTCTGCGGCCAAATAGTCTGGACACGCAGGTCCTCGTGGTGACTCAAATGCTGGAAATCGTACAGCAGTGCTGCCTTTGGGTTAAAATACTTTGCTGCTCAGTGGGAAAAAGGAGTTGCAAGAAGTTGTGATGCTTTCGTTCTTATTCTTGTGTGGCTCTGTGCTGTTTGTAGACAGGGAAGCCAGATGTAGGCAGGCAGTCAGATATAAATCGTCAGGAAAGTTGTTCCAGATCATGGGAAAAAAAATACAAAAAATACCAACTTATGAGTGAAAAGAAGAAATGGAAGAGGAATTTTTGTATATTAAAAAAAAAGCAGATTACAGATTGAGGAAAACTATACGCAAGATAGAGAATACTGAGCAAATGTTTTCAAGAGCAGCTTGAAAACTGAGGAAGCCCTCTGAGTCAAGAGAAAACGTGCTGAAGACCTGGTAGGAAGTGGACTCCACAAAATGGAGGTTTAAATGGTTGGATTTAGAAAAAGTGAACAGGGAAGTGACAGAACCTGAGCGAAAGACAAAAATAGCTTGGATAAAAGTTTAGCTATAAATGATAGCCAGTGTCTATATGACAGTTTAATGTGCTCCCCATCCACTCAGCCCTCTTTCTTTTTGAGGAAGATATGAAGTGTTCCTCAAAGCCAGGGTAAGACTGCTGCCTAAACAAATATCACATGATTCTGTAATCCTGATGCATCTTGATATTGGCTGCCTCTAAGAATGGATTTTCACTGATTCTGTCCTCGAATTACCATTTATCAGTTCAAAAGTTATGGTAGTAATCTAATTCTGATCTCAATTTTACTAGCTTGAATCGGGGATGATTACACCACACTCTTGAAGTCAAACTTACAGAAGTGAGAAGAACAGAGTGGTTGGTGCTTAAAAGGTAGACTTCTCCAATGCTGAGCTGAAAGTGAAGTACTCGTGATCTTCACAGATTTCTCGTGGGCTTTGACTATATCTCAATAGTGTCTGCTTAGCAGTGAGCAACAGGAAGATGCAGTTCCATCCACTGCAGCAAAACGTTTCAAGCTGCCCTAAAGAATAATTCCGTCTTCCCCTGTCTTCGTATTTACAGGTTTATTCCTCTTTGACAGTAATGATGAGTGAACAGAGCAGCAACCTAGGACAAATACACAGGCTCTTCTGAACCTGCCACTACGTTGTGATACTGAACGTAGAACACACACTTCAGTTTTCTCATCCCTAAGTATGGAATAACTTTCTTTATTATTATTTCATTTTAGCTCCTTTTAGTAAAATTGCTATATAAGAACTAACCATTACGTTTAGAAAGCTCCACGTAAAATTGGAATGCCAAAAAGATGTTGAACATATTAACCTTTGCAGGTTTAAGGAAATTGGATTTTTGAATGTCTGAGACAAGTTGTCACTATAATACAGATCTGGGGTCATTGGGAGGTATTCGCACAAGGAGATGATGTCACTTGAGGACAATGCTTTTGGTATATATGGCTGCATCACCATAGAGAGGCAGAGCTGCATTTTAAGAGATGTAAAATGAAAGAATAGTTATTTGGTTCCGAGGTGAATGGCTAAAGGGCACTCTATTTGCTTAAGCAACTTAACAGTTATCTTTGCTGAGCATCTTTAATAACGGCAACACACATTTGGACACGGTGTCATGTGCTGCCTTTGTTTAATGCATAAGGGTGTGTCTGATGTGTTGTTGCCTATTAACAAAAACGTGGCAGAAATACAGTCAGTTTGGGTACAGGCTGCTTGCTCTAGAGCCTCTGGAGGACAACAGACAGGAGTGGATTAAATGTTAAAACATTCATCACTCCAGAGCTTGCTTACACCTCAGGTTCTTGAAAGAGTATCTGGTTTATCCAGGCAGCTCATCTCTCCTCTTACATTGCCACTACTAATGCTGGCAGTTTCCAAATGGGCCTTATCCTGAGGTGGCATCTGTGTGTGTTAAAATAATCTATAATGAATCCAGAAGCTGCAAAAAAAATACTTCACAAGGTAAATATACACAGGAGGGTATACTGCCAGCACGAAACATCAAAAAGGTCAGTCATTCCAGATCTCTTTTTTTAATATTTTATTTTAAAAGTGACTGCCTACGCTTGTTGATTGACAATAAAAATTTCAAGTTTTATATTCTCAAGTTTTTCTTTGCAGGCACAAACCCACAATGACTGCATACCAAGATTCTCATGCACCCAGTGTAACTTCAGGAGCTGAAAGCGGTGATCTTCCTCCCACAGCTACACCGGGACATTCATGAGATTTCTAAGGGAAAGAACTCAACATTTGTTTACTGGGAATCTCTTCCCGGCATAAGGGGGAAGAAAAGGCCTCTGACTAAAGAAGAGATTGAGAGGGAAGTGACAAAAGGACATGTGTAATCAGATGACTTTGCAAGGGAAAAGGTTTAATTAGAATATGGGCTGAGGGGGCCAAGAGGACAGAAGGAATTTATCTGGAACCTTATCGTGGACGCGGGGCAGAAGAGGAACAGGTACGTGGCTCCCTTGGGGGCTTCCCAGCCTTCACGCGCCATTTTTAACTGTCCCCCGCCTGCCTCCTACAGCCACGCACACCCGGCTGTGCCACCCCAGGAACGGGTCTGACACAGCAATTCCTGCAGCTCGTGGCTTGCCCAGCTGAAACTGTGCAGTTATAGCAGAAAGCCAGAACAGGTCAGATTCTGATTGTGGGGAACAGAACATTCCCACACATGAAACGTCACCAGATTTCACCAGAATCACGCAGGATTTGCCGTGACGCAGCAAACACAGGGCCGGAGAAAAAAGAGCTTTGGAGAAGGCACTGTGTACGGGAAAACGAAAGAGGAAGCACTATATTGTGTTGCAACGTCATCAGCAAGGTATAGCACACCCATACGCCATTCTCCGCGCCACACGTCACTCCGGCCCCGCCCCCGCCTCCCGCCCCGGCGGCCCCACAGCGCCCCCCAACGGCTCCGCTGCCCGGCGCGCATGCGCCTGCGCGCGCCTGCGCAGCACCTGGCGCTAAGGCGCGTGTGGCAATGGCGCAGCCGGGCAGGGCCAGCCTGAAGGAGCAGAGATACGACCGGCAGCTGAGGTAGCCTGGCGGCGGCGGCGCGTCCTGTCTTCGAGCTGCCGGGGGGCTGCCTGGGCCGGGCTGAGAGTAGGCTGCCGCAGCCCCTGGCCTTGCCTCTGTCTCTTTGCAGGCCGGGCCAGGGGAGCAGCCCGCGTTGCTGCGGCTGTGGTTGTCCGTTCGAGCGACCGGCCTTCTCCGCGGCCGCTTGTAAGGAGAGGTGCGGCGGGGGGAGAGCCGCCTGGCGCCNGGGTAGAGCCGCTTGCCGCCGCCTTCGTCAGGCCGTGCCGTGCCCCGTGGGTGTCGGGGGGAGGCGGAGGGGCTGTGTCCGAACCGGTCGGGCTGTTCGCCCAGCGGCTGCGGGAATGCTTGGGCCGGCACAGGGGGAAAAGGCAGCAAACAGCAGCGTTAAATGAGGAAAGGGCGGCTGGTGCTGGAGCCAGCCTGTTTGGAGTGCGGCACGGGTTAATTCTCACATGGCTCCGTGCATTTGAAAGCCTCGGTTACAGCGCGTTGCTGTGTCTTTTCTGCGGCTGAAGAGTAAAACTGCCCGTGTGCAAGCAGCGGGGCGTGTGCGGCCGAGTCCCGTCCCGCCCTGGTGCCGCCTGCCCGGCCCTTTCCAGGCGTCCTGAACGCGCTGCAGAACGCACCGCGCCTGCCTGCCGCGTGCCTGTATGTTCCCGCGTCTGGGATTATAAATTATAAAAAATATAAAGATGCGTTGTTTGTAAGAAAACCTACAAAGAAGAGAACATTTAGGTTTAGGGCAAAATCGGAGTGTTTTCACCCGTGCTGATTTTTAAAAAGGTAAAGATGTTAAAAGGTGTGTGTGTTCATGTGGTCTAAAGATGGTACCCACCTTTGGAGAGTTTAAGGGTTGTCACAGCGAGTTTTCTTAGGGAAAGCTTGTTTTGGTTGGTGCTATTTAACCTCTCTCAGCAGTGAATGGAAGGTAATATGCTAGCCTCCATTTGTGATTGTTTAAACTTTTTTCATTTCTTTACATTTGCTCTATAATCTGAAATGAAATAATTTCATAATGTTGTGGTTTCCATCCCATTATAGGCTGTGGGGTGACCATGGACAAGAAGCGTTAGAATCTGCACATGTTTGTGTGATAAATGCAACAGCGACAGGAACTGAAATACTCAAAAACTTAGTGCTACCGGGTAGGTAGATCTCTCTCCTGTACTTCTGTAATGTATTTGATAACTAGGCATTATGAAGTTATTAATAGTGATTTTTTTTTTTCCCATCTCCAAAGGTATTGGTTCATTTACAATTGTTGATGGGAGTCGGGTCTCTGGAGAAGATGTTGGAAATAAGTAGGTTTGTTACTGATTTCCATTACAAATTGAGAAGTAGCAGGGTTTCATAAGTGTTTGCATCTTTGTACTTGTTAAGAAATCCTATAAGTTCTTTTAAAAGCCTCTATGTTTCTCCAAGTCTTTTGTGGTTTTGGATGTCGATGACATACACAGCATGTGCAGTCATTGTGATAGTAGCTGCTAAATTTGGCACAGTTTTTTTAGTTGCTGTTTCTGTACCTTACAGGTCTGTGTAAAAATATTTGAGAATATCGTTTGATGTAATCTTGAGATATGAAGTGCAAGGTTAGCTCGTGTTTCAGCATGGCTAAATATATTTTCCTTAGTTTTGGTGATGAAGATGACTTACTTTACATTAGTTTATCATTGTGAAACTGTGACTGATAGCCATTTATTAGCTTTCATAGCTTTGAAAGGCTGTGTCCAGCAGGGAAAGGATAAGAAACTCTTTACAAATCCTATAAAAATAATTTGTTTACCAATTCTAGATCATTTTCTTGTGCAGGTTTATGTAGATACCTACAAATACCTGTCTACTCATAGGGGTTGTATGAGGTGAAAGGATATTCCATTACATGAAGAAATAGGACTAATGACTTCCTAATTAGCTTAGTGAAAAAGAATCTGCAGTATGATCCTGGCTTCTAGAGGAGTTTGGCATGTCTTATTTTTCAGATTTGTGGCTTGGTCACTGAAAAGTTTTCTTACGAAACTGATCGTGAAGGGAAATATAACAGTAATGGGAGAAGAAAAGCAGGTTTAAGGGGAACTTGGTTTGTTACGTGAGAGTTAGCAACATGTTCTGCACTACAAAATGTAGCTTTAATGTTGTTTTTCTCAAAATAAAAATTCACTTGTAACTTTCTTTTCTCCTTTTCAGTTTCTTTCTACAAAAAAGCCACATTGGTCAGGTAAGGAGATAATGTCTCTTTAGGTGTATTGAAAGCATGGAAGTGTTGAGTAAATGCTCACATGTAGTATTATGAGTAATGCTAAAAACACATATGTACAGGTTAAAGTCTATTCTTTGACTGAATTCTCCATGCTTACTTTTTTAGTTGCTCCTAAGTGAGAAGATAAGCTCAATTCTGGCAAGATTGAGTGGAAAAATATGAACAGGGTATGGTTAGGAAAATCTTTGAAAGGATAAGGTGGAAGAGAATTGTGGTTGAAAAAGTAAAGCTAAGAGGAGAGAAGTGGGGGGGAAAAAACAAAAAGCAGGAGAGTACAAAAGGTATATATAGCTCCTGGATATTCTCCAATAAAACTGGAAATTAATAAATAGCTGACAACATAATTTTTGTTTTTAAAATTGTATTACTAAAAATGGTCTCAAACAAGAGCCTGCTCTTATGCAGTTTAATTTTTCTTCAGATAAGCAAGGCTTGGAGTAAGGAACCATGGCTTCTGAAAGAATTTTGTTAGGGTGTTTTTTGTTTTTTGTTGGTTTTTTTTTTAGGATGTAGCATATATTGTGATAATATGCTATACAAATTACATGTCAAGAGGTTAAACATTGTTTTGATTGTTCTGAAACAGAATCGTGCCCAGAGTGCCACTGAGCTCTTGCAAGAATTGAATAATGATGTTTCTGGAAACTTTGTCGAAGAGGTTTGTCTTCCTAAATTAGTTATATGTTTCTTGTTACACAATGTGATAAAAACATGAAGTAATAGCTATGTGTTGTCTTTGTAACGTTGTGGTTCAAGTAGCTTTGTGATAAAACAGCATTAGAGGAAGATAGGGTGTTTTTTGTTGCAAAAAAGCCAATCCGTGTATTTTAAACGTTTTGTAACTTCATAATTTTGTAACTTTTACTTAATGCCTGTATATTCAGTGTTGAACAGACTTGCTATGTGTTCAGAAATTTCCAGTGTTTCTTGACTTCTTTTTTTTGTCACTATTTAGAGTCCAGAAAAACTTCTAGACAATGACCCTTCCTTTTTCAATCACTTTAACTTAGTGGTTGCAACACAACTACCAGAAAGGTAAAAAAATACCTGAAGTTGTTTGGTTTTGTTCAGTTGTAAAAGCAGGTTTCAGCTGCAAGCATATTCCGGCAGGAAAACATATGCAAAACAGAACTCTGTCATTATGAAGGAAAGTTGCAGTAAATGGTGGCATTTTTCTGTGAACCTTTTTAGATGTTAATACATAGTTTAAAATGTCTTCCGGATCCATACCTGACTCCGTGGTGCTGTCTCCAGGTGTATTTGTCTGTGTCAAGTACTCTTTTGTAGCAAAATTTGTTTCCAAAACACAGTCCGAAATGGCTATACAAGTATTCTGCTTATGTAAAAACCTAACGGATACTATTATCTGTGATACCTTTAGATTTTTGCAAATACTTTTTATTGTTTGTATAGCTCATTCCGATTTTCCCATGTATGTAATTGTAGTTCCCGTATAAACTTTGTCAGGACCAGAAGTTCTTATTGTTTAATTTTTTTTAATCTGTTCCTGCTGAGAAGCGTCTTGCATGCTGCCTTCTAATAAATGGTGCAAATGAAAAATGACCACTCTCAGGGTATTGAGAGCACATGGGTAGGAGAGCATGGTTCTGTTGCGGTAGACAGGCTGCCTCCACAGAAGCAAGAGGTTGCTGGATAGATGAGTAGTTAAACTTTGCTTTGTAAGGGAGCGGCTGTTGTTCATACTTTATATGTTTTTCTCCCACTCCGTACTTAGAGAGGAGCTAGACATACTGGCTCTTACAGAAATAAGAGCCAACTTACCTCTTTGAAGTGGTGCCTTCCTTGCAGGCCTTCATGAATAGAGAGTGTTATGTGCTATACAAAAACCTCTCATTGGAATTGCCCCTACTGGAAGTTATGTTTGTGCAACACACAGATCTAATTCTTTTTTTGTTCTTTCACAACTCCCTGAAATTTTTTGTTTGATATTTGAAGCATTTGGGAGGATGGAGTGAAAAATAAGTAAGCTAATGGATAAATGTATTTCTAACCTAACATAAATTCACGTATAAAATTAATCACGGTATTTTCTTATAGTCATGATAATGTTAGAGTTCTCTCAGAAAACTTCTCTTTCACAAGTAACTTGTGTAAGGGCTAACTTATACTTAACTGTTGTCCTCTTGTACATCAGAAAAAAAAACAAACCATAAATACGTTTTTCCTTACAGTACATTGCTGCGCTTGGCTGAACTTCTCTGGAATTCTAACATTCCTCTGCTGGTCTGCAGGACTTATGGACTGGTTGGTTATATGAGAGTTATCATTAAAGAACATACAGGTTAGAGGGTTTTCTAGAGAAAGACTTTTCTAAAAGGTTTAAAGCTTCAATATATAATGTCACTTCGATTTTTTTGTTTTGGTTTGGCTTTTTTCATCTTGTGATATATTTAGTATTTGTTAAGTCTTGTGTAGTTTGCAGTTCATCACCAGGAGCATTCTCTGAGAAATGCATGGATGTTACGGACTGTGACAAATAGTAAAACTGGAGATTATCCTGACAGTGTGTTTTGTGGAACTTAACTGCTTGATTCTCAGAGTTAAGCAAGCAGGTGGTGCACTGCATTTGATGTATACCTCTGTTTTGAAGGCCGGACATAAAAACACATTACATGCGTTGTGTAATTTTTTTCACAGTTGTTGAATCTCATCCTGACAATATGTTAGAAGATCTGAGACTGGACAAACCATTTCCAGAACTGAACGAACATGTTCAGTCTTATGACTTGGAGCATATGGACAAAAAGGTTGGAATGCGGTTTGCACTATGTTCTCTGAGACAGATGCAGTCATAGAACAGGGGTTCTATGAAAGTGATTCTTGACAGATGACTTTTTTTGGTGCCAAGTCTCATCTGAACAGAGGCAACTGTAGAATCAGTCATGAGGTACTATTTTTTTGCCTCTGCCCTAAATGTTACACTCTGTATTTAAATTTTAAGCAAGGGGAGGTCTTGGAAAGTATTTCTGGACATCTTTGTGTTTTGCTATCTTGATTTCCACCTTGCACTTCCCCCTGCCTTTTTTGCTATTTTTTATGATTACCTACTGCCACAGAGCTTTGCAGTGTGGGTATTTCTGCATAGCATAAGTTCCACTCAAAAAAATCTTTGGAGAACTTGGCTCAGACACCCTTTTTTTAATTAAAGGAATAATAATTTGTCTTACAGTAGTTAGAGAATATTATTTCTGAATCAAAATTTGTGTCTTTAGAATACTGGAGGGGACTTGGGAATTAACGAATCTATTTTAAATATATCCTGGTTTTACCTTTTCTCAACTTGACAAAGATTGCTCTACTGTTCAATTACAGGACCACAGTCACACTCCATGGATTGTGATTGTAGCCAAGTATCTAACAAAATGGTTCAGCGAGGTAAGTGGCAAAACTGGATATCGTTATTATTACCTTAGATATGTCTTTTCTAAACAAGGTTATTTTGGCAATGTGTAATAAATAAAGAAAATAAGGTGGACTCACAAAAAAAATTACTAATTGAAATACAAGTGAATGTATGAGAACAATGAGAGACTCTGGAGTTCAGCAGTCTGAACACAGTGTGGTTAGTAGTAAGTGTTTTAAAGACAAAATCTTCCTGTGTTTTTTAATTTAGAAAAGTGAACAGTTGCCTAAGAGTTACAAAGAAAAAGAAGCCTTCAGAGAACTGATTCGGCAAGGTAATGTATGTCCTCCGAGTCACACTGGCAGAAATACATAAGGCACTATCTGAAGAATAATAAGTTCTTTCAGGGTTAACTTAGGAAATCTGCTGTCATATACAGTACAGTTCTGCTAAATGATGGCTTTATACAGGTGGATCTTTAGATCCCAGATTTGCCTATAAATGCAGTTTGGCAGTGTTTCATACTGGTTGCTGTTGAAGTATGTCAAGAGTATGTTTTGGTTTGGGTGGGAGGAGAGGCCTTAAGAGAAAATCGTGTAGCAAATTAACATGGAGGATGTAGTGCAGAAGAAAGCAAGTGGCTTGTGACACTGAAATTATTATTAACTGCAGGTATTTGATCAGTCTGTTGACCCACCAAACTGTTGGTAATGATTACATCTCTAAATGAGCCCTCTAGAGAGTGAAAGTTTATGCAGCTGTTGAATTCACTGTAACCAATATGTCAACAGACATAATTTTTTTCAGATGTTTCAGTCTAATACCTTTTGCAGGTGCTAAAATTAATGAGGCATTTTTAAGATTTAAAAATACATTATCTTAAATGATTGTAGAATAAAAGCATTTACTGAATTTTTGGTATTTCCTCACTTAAAGTTGTCCTCTGTGCAAATTGCTGAGTGGTTCTGTCATCCTTATCCCTAGGTTGGGCTAAGGAACTGATCTGATCTGTGGTGATTTCCTTTGGTTAAATTAGGTTTTTAATGGAGTCCATTTCTTGTTCTGGCTTGCTGCGTGGGTTCATAAATGTTTTGGCAAATTTGACCAAAACACCCAAGAAGACATGACTGGGGATGGGAAGGAGAGCTGAATTGCCTTTTAACTGCCATCTGTGTTAATTTAGTGATTATGGAACTTTACTGTCTCTTTGTTCACAAAAGTAAGTGGGTATTTTTGTGATGAGTAACTCCTGTAGACGATTAATTTACCTGTGATATATAAATAGAATGTATATGTATTAGCTTTATCAGTACATCTTACTGATAATTCGTTTTTTTTGTTGATAACTATTATGTCACAAATACATCCAAAGGCAGTTTGCTTTGTTGGTAAGACCTAAATGATGAGATGTAATTCAGGGGATTCTATATTTATTTTTTTTTTTCAATAAGGTATCTTAAAGAATGAAAATGGGACCCCAGAAGATGAGGAAAACTTTGAAGAAGCTATAAAAAATGTGAACACAGCACTAAATACTACAGAGGTAAAATAAACATTTATGTGATAAAATTGAAGAAATATCAATTGTCTCACTTTTTTAGAACATACTATGCACTTTTAGGACAGGAATTCCATTTGCAACATTTTTATTTAGGTGAAACAGGATTAGTACTATCTTTAAAGTTGAAATCGTGTAGTAAAATAGACATAGACTAGGTGGCACTGTAGCTTATGGAAATTCTTCTATCTTCCTTGCATAGGCAGGTGGGATGGGCAGCTGAGACTGGTGGTACCTTTCACTGATGCTGCAATTGTGTTTTTAAAATCTTTCATGTAGAAAGTGAAATTTTGTTTGTAACGTTCATCTTGATCAGAAGCATGTGCCTTGTTCTTGGGCAGTGCTACTATCTGAAACGTGTCTGAGAAGCACTATGTATGATTCAGAGGAGATTTTGGTATGAAACTCTGAGGTCACTTAGAGTTGGCTCACCTGCGTAGTGACTGTTGTCACTACAATTCAAGAAATTGAAAGTCAAAGTAAAAACAAACATGATTTTTTTTTTCATAGATTCCAAGATGCATTGAAGAGATTTTTAATGATGATTGCTGCATAAATCTCTCAGAGCAGGTAACAAGTAATTAAGGGTAAGACTTAAGTGTAGAAAAAAGTCATAAATAACATATGTGTACATGACTCTCTTGTGCATTTGCAGTCATCCTCCTTCTGGATTTTGGCTCGAGCTGTAAAGGAATTTGTGGCAAATGAGGGGCAAGGAAGCTTGCCTGTCCGGGGCACTATTCCTGATATGATAGCAGACTCCAATAAATTTATCAAATTGCAAAATGTGTAAGTATACTTTTTTTTGTTCTTCAGTGGTTACTAATGATAGTAAATGGCGATGACTTCAGACCTCATGAAGTGCATGAATTCCTGTATTACAATAAAAAAACGTGTGTGTGGGACCAGGGTGAGGAGGGGTGTGGCAGCTGGGGACTATCTGCTCCCTGTATAGATGCTATCTGCTGCATGGAACCAGCGCCTAAGCCCTCACTGCATCCCACTTTTCTAAACTTGGGTAGTAAGTGGTCATTTTTCTTGGTTTCAGATGTAGTAAAGACTGTCCTATCAACAGTAGACCCTATAGCCCAGTTACTACTGTCTAAAGCAAATTGTTGCTTAAACACAGCCTTTGGTTTTTCTCCTGGATGTGTCTGCCAACCTAGTTAAAGATATTCTAGTTTCTTAGATATTTGATTGTAATTACTTAATTCTAATTAACGCCTTTCGAAGGGATTGCTTGGTAGATAAGGAAGGGTGCGAATGAACTTAAACTGCAAATTCTAAACAGCATCAGTGTGAATCAAGATTTCAGGAAGGCTGTCTTTGAATGCATGTATCCTCAACATGAACTTACTATTCCTACAAGTCCTGGACATGATGCAAATTGTTGGGCCAAAAGGACTTTCTTGCAGTGTTACCACATTTTCTCTGCAGTTGATTGCTTCTTCCTTCTTTTTTTAATCTTTTAAAATGAAGTAGTATCTTGCAGAAGACTGTTAAATGTATTGTCTCTGCAATTGTACTGTTGAATTGCTCAAATAGGAAAGTATTATTTTGTCACAGATTCTGAACCACAGCCTCTACTAGAAAAAGGATTGTGTGCCTTAATGGTGTTTACTCATCAAAGTGAAATACATAATTTTAGAGGTGCATTCCTCAGAACTGTGACAAATAGTATTAAAAAGATGGATATAAAAATATATAAATCTGTTACATGTCTAAAATAATTGATTGGTGTTGCTTCATGGAAGGTACTGTGTATAATGAGTAGAGCCAGGAACATGTATCGTTATTTTCCTAAATGAAACCATAATTGCTTGAATTTGCACAGACACCCTAATTTGTAAATCTGAATTCTGTAAGCATCAGTCCTGAATTTCCAGATCATTATGTACTTCAGTTCTCAATTCCAGTAAGCATTGCAGGGTTTTAATTCACAGATAAAGCAATTACAGTTCCTTAAAATGAGCTCTTAATTTGAATTTTATTAAATGCTGTGTTATGAGATGTTTGCATTGTCATGGTTAGTAATGGAACTGATATACTATGGCTACAAATTTTAAAATACAGAAATACAAAATATTAGAAGCCCAATGGAGGACATATAGCTGTTGTTCTGAAACTACTTAATATTCTTCTTCTGACTAGAAATACTCCTTTTAATTTCAGCTGGTTTCTAGAAAATCATTATGCGTGTAGTTTTTAAGCCACACATTTAGTGAACAGCTCGGCCATGCTGAACAGTCATGCAGGGAGGTAATAAGTGCGTTCATGGCCTTGAGGTAGCTCACTTCATTCGCGTGGCTTGTATTTTGTCTTTATAACATAAACAAAAAATAAATGGTCTTCACTGTGAAGTTGATGGCTTTATGCTGTAATTATTAAGACTTATTTTTTATTGACAGATACCGAGAAAAAGCAAAGAAGGATATTGCTGCTGTGGGTAACCATGCTGCTAAATTGTTACAATCCCTAGGCAAGGTAATTACGAATGTATGGGCCTTCTGACAGGATAGAAATATTTTTTTTCCTGGCATTCTAGGCAGAAATAAGTCAAAGGAGACAGATATGAAAAGAGGAGGGTTAATTACTTCATTCTCTTCAGAAGACTTAAGTTCTAATGACATAAATATCTGTGGTCTTATTTTGGTTTGGTCATATGAAAGTAAAAGACATACAGGGATATATTATTTACTATTTAAGGTAACTTTTTTACAATGACTAGTTATTTCACAATGAATGTATGAGTATCTCTGAAAACATAAATTATCTGGTCGTTGTATGTGCTTAAATGAGTATATTCTCTCTTTTAGGCACCCGAGTCTATTTCAGAGAGAGAATTAAAATTGCTTTGTGAGTATGCTTGGATTCTGTTGCTGTGTTTATGCAAATGACCAAATAATCAAAAACATTTGAATGATGATGTAGTTATTAATCAGCAGCTCAATATTTGAATTTTTCAAGTAAGTGCTTAGGAGTTGCATCCCTCATCTTCAGTGGAAGTAACAGATGTTCAGTGTCTCTCACTAGTGAGTCTACAAAGGTTGGCTTTTAAAAGGTACAGTATTTTTTCAGGTCAGAAAAACATGTAGCAAATGTCCTCTACTTTCTGTGATTAATACCTAACCACTCTTGCCGATTCTGTGATACTGACTTCAGAGTGCAGGCTCTGTAAACTTTAGTAGTCTGAAAGGGGAAACCTGTACTGCTTATGGCAATTTAGGTTATGTCTGTTCTGGATGCGTATACATGTCCACGCAGCAGCCTGGCTGTCTACCTGCAACTGGAAAACTTTTCCGTAAGCACGTAGCCAAGGGCACGCTGGCTCTGTGTTGGTATGTCATTTGCTGGGAGGTTGAGAACCTTGCAGTTGCTCATTTTTGAGTGCTAAGTAGGTAGTAGCTGCACGTTGAGTTGCTTCATAGCAATGATACTGGAGAATAACCTTTTCCCGCTTGTAGCTGTACTGTCAGTATACTAATTGAGAATATGGGAGGCAGTGGTAGATGTAGCAGAAGATGAAAAGAATGCATGTTCATATGCAGCATGGAAGAAGAAAACATGAAGATGATGGCTGTGATTGATGACTTGCTATGGAAGAACTACACACAGAGAATCCCAGACTGGTTTGGGTTGGAAGGGACCTTAAAGCCCATTCAGTTCCAACCCCCCTGCCACGGGCAGGGACACCATCCACTAGACCAGGTTGCACAAAGCCCCATCCAACCTGGCCTTGAACACTTCCAGGGATGGGGCCTCCACAGCTTCTCTGGGCAACCTGTTCCACTGCCTCACCACCCTCACAGTAAATAATTTCTTCCCTGTATCTAATCTAAATCTCCTCTCCTTCAGTTTAAAGCCATTATCCCTTGTACTTTTACTCCATGCCCTTGTAAACAGTCCCTCCTAGCTTCTTGTAGTCCCCTTTAGGTACTGGAAGATGCTATAAGGTCTCCTTGGAGCCTTCTCTTCTCCAGGCTGAACGCTGTGAGCTGTTACATTAACATGGCAGATAGGTTTAGATTCTAGGAGTAAATAAGCGCAAAGTATTTCACTAAAATACTTGTGATCACAGACCTAAATGTAGTCTAATAGATCATACTCCTACAAGCTACCAGAAGAAACAGAAAAGCGTTAAAAGAAATTATGATAAATTTTGGTCTTTCATGGTTAACACATCAGAGGTACAGACTTAGAAAGTTCAGTAATCGGTGATGCGCTCAGGTAGATAATGCTCTTCTTTCTCCAACCTCTGCTTAGGCAGCAACTCAGCTTTTCTCCGAGTAGTACGGTGTAGATCTCTGTCTGAAGAATATGGTTTAAACACTTTTAACAAGGATGAAATCAGTAAGTACTCCTTTTTGGCAGATACTTGAATTGCATTTTCAACTTCAAATGGTTTTGAGATCCAAAATAATTGTATATTATGTGTTGTTTCATTATGCAGTTTTATAATTTGGCATCAGTTAGAGATACGGGTTTTTTAAGTCTAGAACGTGGAATTTAATTTGATTTGAAAGGTCAAAAATTACTTTACAAATTGACATGTGGTTTGGGTTGTTTTTTTCTTTCAGATTTTTTATAGCATGTAAATAAAACATTGTTTTCTTCAATCTCTCTTCTGTACCTCAGTTATTTCTGACAGAACTGGAAATGTGCTTGCACCTGACCAAAGATAGAATAATTGTCTTGGCCCCTCTCAGCTTATCTTTTCCATATGTGAACTAGTGACTATTACATAATACTGCATTTTCATTTTTTTGAAACTGCATAATTTTAAAAAAGCTCTAAGTACTTTCTATCAAAGTTTGTTTCAATTAAGCTTATTAGACCCTCTGAATGTTTTGGACAAAATGTGTGTACATATGTTTTGTAATATTTATAACTTAAGTGAAAGCTGCTTGAATTACTTGGTAATACGTAATGTGATTTTAGTAGTAGTTAATATTTAGAAAGACTACTGAGCTGTATGTTAAGGGATTTAAAACTAGTTTTATAATTAGTCATTATAGTTCATATATATATGAAGCATGCGTTTCAAATCCCAAAATCATAACTAAGCAATATCCCGTTTAATGTTACAGCAACTGAGTTGAATTGTGACTGTCTTCACTGAGCCGTTAATGTCAAATACACACAGTATGGTTTTGCCAAACACTCTGCAGTCAAAATTGTGTATCTGAGAGTTGACTCATTGAGATTCTCAGTTGCAGGTTGTTTTCATTAAGGTTTCTTCTTCCTGCAGATTTTACAGTTTAAGCACATGGGAAATACTGGATTTCAAGTAATTCAAAGCCTTTACTTTTTCTGTTTCATCTGTACTGGCTAACCAGTTCTCTTGCTGTTTGCAGTTTCCTGTATGGATAATCCGGACAGTGAAATAGTGCTGTACTTGATGCTGCGGGCTGTGGATAGATTTTATATGCAGCATGGTAGATATCCAGGTATGTTAATACCAGAGTTGCTTAATGTCATCAGGAGAAATATGAAGATCCAATAGTTACTATAGTACTAGTTATAAACAACACATACAGCATTAGTTGTGCTGTTGTTTCTATCTTAATGTAACTTTAAGAATGTGACAAAGTGAAAATTTTTTCTTATTTGGGAACTTAAGGAATTTATCTGCATTGATACCACTGAAATAGGTTGCATGGATTATGAATCAGTTCTGCTGTGCAGTAATTTCTCATCATGAGTAGCATCAACAGAATATTCAATTATTATTAGTCTAGTATTAATGTTACATTAATCAGCTTAGAAACTTTTCAGAAAAATAAAATATGCTGCCATTTAAACCCATTGACTTTGAATCTGGTGTTACAGTTCTGTGGTAAAACAGTTGACTTATTTTCCAGGTGTCTCTAACTATCAGGTAGAAGATGATATCGGAAAACTAAAATCATGCCTTACTGGTTTCTTACAAGAACATGGGTTGTCTGTAGTGGTAAAAGACGACTATGTGCATGAGTTGTAAGTATTGTATTTTGACTGTCCCTTTGTTGGTGAAACTGCTCTTAAAATACTAACTGTTGTTTTGCTATCCAGTTGTCGCTATGGAGCTTCTGAGCCACATGGTATTGCTGCCTTCATGGGAGGTAAGGGTGCCCTGGTATTTCTATGGTCCATGCAAACCGACCAACCTGCTGCAGTACATGCTTGAGTCAGAATTGCCACTGTTTTACTTTGCATTGCCAGAGCAAAGGCTGTAATCAGAGACTGTAGTCAAAGACAGTATTAGAACAAAATCCCCCCCTCTTTGTTCTCCAGGTGTGACCATCTGTGATGTAGAGAAAAAGTGTACACAGCCAAGGTTTTAAGTCAGTAAAAGAAAGCAAATCTAAAAATTAATCTCAGTAGATCAATTCTAGTAGCTTAAAAATGTGTTTAAATATAAAATGCTTGAAAGAGGCTTTGAGTTTAAAAAGCAAAAAAGGAGTAATTGTGGTAATATTAAAACTAACACAGTACACATCTTCCTTTAACACAGTACACTCAGGTTAAGTATCTATTACATATAAATAGCCTTGATTGTTTACCTCAATTCAACCTGCAGGTATTATCAAAACTAAATATATTTCACTTGCATGCTCAAAATTGATGTGTCAGTTACCTTCTTTATTTGGCTTCATGCAGGGCTGGATAATTATGTATTAAATACTCTCTGGATGTAGGAATTTTTTCTGATTGAGTGAAACTTGATATGTGCAATACTGTAGAAGTTGTAAAGATAACTTCTGAAGAAATTGCAGAATATTTTGTACTACTGGAGAACACAAAGGGATCACAGTGAAGCGACCCTTCAATTTATTTTACACTTTAACTGTACACAGCTGTTTTAAATTGAACTTCTCAGTTCCAGTTAGAGAGATTGCAAGAGCAAACTGCTCTCATTTTTACATTCCATGTGTATGTTCGTGGAGAGAAAACATATAAACAGCAAAGTGTATGTAAAGCTAACTTCTGAAGTAACGGCTTTCTGAGCCTCTTTTGTACTGGAATCTACTGGAAGGCATTTTTTTCCTCCTAGGAGTTGTATCAGGTGTTTTCCAAATAAGTGCGATGTAGTGAGCTCTAGAAAAGTAATGTTCTTTTACTGTTTTTAAATATGCTAATAACCTTGTGGGGGTTTGGGGCTGTTTTTTCTTTTGCAGGAGCTGCTGCACAGGAGGTTATCAAAGTCATTACAGGGCAGTTTGTAATTTTTAATAACACCTACATATACAGTGGAATGTCACAGACTTCAGCTACTTTCCAGCTGTAGGATGATGATCTCCCATTAGCTGCCACCAGGCGCTGCTGCTGTGTTCTGTAAATACTGTGGTGGTCTGCCATTGACCGGACTGTTCTGTACCACCTGCAAAGTAAAGTTCCTTTATTTGTAATGATTTTATCTTTTTTTTTTCTTTCCCCCCTTGAGGACAAATAAAATCATACCAAATCCTGACTTTTTTAAAAATGTAGAGTTTTCTGATTCACGTTTGAAAGAAAAAAGCAGCAGCTGTTCTTGGGCATGGGAAGTTTGTTTACAGACTGGGTTGCCTGGTTGCAGCAGGGCTGATGATGGTGTTTTCACTGAAGGTGCTCTTCAGGTGGAGGGGGGAGGACTGGCAGAAGGTTGGAAAAGGCTAATGTAACTGGGATGGTCTGAGGATCTAACTTAGGGAGGAGCTAGGGAAAGCTGCAATACTACTACTTACTGAGTCAAGGGCGTTAGGGCAGGGGTTGTGTGCCTGCAGCGTGGTTCTTTCAGCCGTACTCACCTAGTGGAAGGTTCTCCTGCACGCAGCCTCGGTGCCTGGCACAGGCCGAGTGCCACTCGGTGCTGGCTGCGCGTTGAGCTGGTGCAGCTCCCACAGCGCAGACCGACACTGAGCCGTTCCCCCCGGCCCGGGCTCGGGCCCCGCTGGGCGGGCACAGGCCCACCCGAGGCGCCGCTCGGCGCTGGCTGCGGGTGGCCGCGGGCGGGGCGAGGGCTAACGGCCGCGGGGCGGGGCGGGAAGAGCGCGCGCCTGAGGGCGGTGTCTCGCTTGCCTCAGGCCGCGGGAGGGGCGGGACCGAGGCCGCCTTCGTGTGTGACCAGAACGCCGCCGCGTCCACAGGTACCTAATCCGTGCCCTCTTTCCGTCCTCTTGATATGCCGCCCCTGCCAAAAGATGGCAGGAAAATGCTTTTGCTGTTTCATCTCTAGATGTTGGCCTTTTTTTAGTATTTCTTTTTATATTTGGGATGATCTGGAGCACTTGCTAAGACTTCAAAGTCAAACTCTGGTAATGAGCCATAAATGATACATGGCTCATCTGAGAGGGAGGAGAGCTGAGATGAATGCTTAAATAGCACTGGAAGACTTCAAAGGTCTGTTACACTGAACAGCACTTCTCCAAAGTTAGCGGAGGCTTCCTCAGGTGCTGGTGTGAATTTTGATTTCAATAGGACACTAATGATCCAGACTCCTTCCAACGTACAGGATTTGACTGCGGTTTAAAAAGGAGAAGTACCCCTGCGCCTGGCTGTTCCTGTCCCACTGTGGCTGCGTGGGGCAGCCCGGGCCCTGACTGACAGGGTGTTCCTATCAGCCTCCACGCGAGCCCCGCTAACCTCCAGAGTCCGTCTACCTGAACGGTCAAGCCATGTGCTCTAAAGTGGGTTTTTTTTCAGGTTTGAAGGGATGTTACGGTGTTATTTTCCATAATTGATGGGGAGGAGGTAATCTGTTTTATAGGCAACATTTGCTAGAAGGCTGTTGCAGCAAATCCTGTTATTTATCTTTCCATCTTTGGCCTGTGATGCAACAACAGATTTGAGCTATTTGTATATTAATGTAGGCTGGCTTATAAGTGTTATTTTGTGTACCTTCTGTGTGTTTCAAAAGAAAAAGATCCAGTTAAGGTCAAGACATACCTTCCTGTAGAGTTCAAAACCCCCATGTGCTTCTTATATTAAAAGCTCTTTAATTGTATAAATGTGTATTTAATTAAACTTTACTGAAATGAAACTAGGTTCAAAGTGAGCTCATTTTTACAGGCTTCCTTTTGTTAAGGAATAGGTACGTAGCTTTTGTTTTCTCTCAGACTAGCAGGGTGATATCAGTAGGGGCAAAAAGACGTGAGGAAGACTTGCAGGTTTTCCACTGTTGTGACAGGGTTAGATCTGCAAGAAAATGAAATGCATATATATTGCCACTTCTGAAAGCTTAAAGGAAAATGAGCACGTTTTAAACACACACTTCACCAATGCCACTGTAAGAATGTGTATGGAGCATTTGAACTAACAGAAGCAGCAAAGGAACGGGGACAACCAGTAACTCTAAACGGAAAGCAGGGCTGGCTGTCTTCGTTAAGACGACACTGGCATTTCTTAGAGCCTTTGTTCTACTTTGAGAGGGATAGCTAATCCATTATTAAGCTGGATTTATCACTGATTTAAAGTTTTTACCTGAAGCTAAATAATTTTGAGAGCTTGAAATAGGTTACTGTGGTGCTTGCATCAACCTTTCTTTGTGTGGGGGGATGTGGGGCATGGTTAAGAGACCATCTTTCTGCTTCCTGACCTGAATTTCACTGCTGCTCAACTGACACACAGATGCTAACACACTAGGTTTAAGTAGAATCAATGCTGTGGGTTTTTCTGGTTTACATTGTTTATGTAATGTGATGGTTGCTTTGGCAAACTAAAATAAATTCTTAGTTTAAAAAATAATGTCTCAGTTAATGCTCATTGTCTTTGGTTTTGATCGACACTGATAAAACCACATAGTTATTGGTTAGTGACTCACTGAGTAGCAGTAGGAGGCTGAATTTTATAGTAGATGTCAAACACACGTGATCCTCTGCATAACATTACTTGGTGGTCTCACTGCCAGTTGTTGGCTGATGACAAGGTTGGAAACCTATTGTAAGGAAAACTGGATCAGATTTATTGTGATAAATGACACAGAGATAGGTGTATCTTCAATGACTGGGATGTCTTTGGTGTCTCACAATGGTAACATGGAATCGCCTGATTTCTGCAAAATGTTAACTTTCAAAACAACAACAATACAGTAGTTATAAATGCAGTGTTACTCTAAAATACTGTATTTTCAAATAAAATCTTTGCCATGCAAGAGCATGTTAAACTGTGTATCAGATGGTAGTGTAAAACCAGAGAACTGGAAAGAGTATACTTTAAGAAAAAATATTTAATTTGTACTGTGTACTATATTATGAACTGCCAATCTAAACAAAAAAGAAAACACTTTTTCCTTGCTGTTGTAGAACAAGAACAGGCATACAACCAAAATGGAAAATCAAAAGGTGCAGAAAAAACAGTGTGGTAAGACACCTAATATAATCTGTCATTTATTATCTGTATCTATTTTACAAAGTTTTAGTAGACTCTGATAGGTCTGTCGTGGAATGGTGAGCTGTTGGGGAAATGTTGTTCTTCCTTGTTGCCAAATTTTTTGATTTTTTTATTAGATAGCTAAAGGGTAAATCTAATGACAAATGTTCAAATAGTAAGTAATGCCACCACAAAGTCACTTTTGGGTGGTGAGGTTTTTTGTTTGGTTTTTTTTTTCTAGTATTTACCCACACTTGTATCATGTTTTAACTTCTCTAAGAAACCCCAAATCTTTTAACTATACAATATGTGCTGTTATTGTTGCAAATAAGTATCAAACAAGTCTTTTTATTTTACCCAAAAGACTAAGAAACAGATTTTCAAAGTGGTTAACCTACCTAGGGTTGTATGTAGGTGCCCAGAAAATGCTTAGTGTTAACTTAATAACAACTTGATTCAAGGTTTTAGCTGCTGTGGTGATTAAGTCTTCCGTAACTAAATAGCATGTAGGAAGCCTCGTTTTGCTGGATTCTTTCGCTATTTACTCTGTAGACTTTTCAATTGTATTTTGACTCTGAATATTTTTGTGGTTCTGTATTACTCACTTAAATACACTTAATGCACCTTCCAAGTGTGAGTTTAGTATTTAGTAATTTATATCACATTTATAACAGTTACTAGTAATTAAAGGTCAGAACTATTAAAAGGGGGCTGTTACTTTTGCAAAAGAAATTACACTCAAATAAGAAACTGAAAATGGAGAATAATATTTTTAGGTTAAGTATGTTTGTTATTTATAGATGGGTGGAAGTGGCATCGCTCCATTTTTGCTCGCTGATGGTTTTTGTGGGGTTTTTTGTTTGTTTGGTTTTTTTCTTTAAAATACATAGACATATTACATTTTTGGACAAGTTTATTGTAATACTAAATAGATTAACATAAAGAAAAGATAACTGTTTTCATGAAGTTTTCTGTGTTTGCTCTTAGATGTGAAAACAGATCTGAACTTACTGCTTGAATGCCTTAAATACCAGATGGACTGCCCTGTATCTCAGAAAGAGGCTTTGATGACTATTTATTCAATTTGTCAACAAAACAGTAAGTGTTTTTCCTTAGAAACAACACAATCGTTTATGTTCACAATATATGTTAAGAAGCTGGTTGTCACTGTAAAAACACTCTAAAGGATAATTGCGATGTTATAAAATCTTGGAAGGTTTTAGTTTTGCAGAGAAACAAAAGTATAATTGTGTTCTTTTTTTTGTGTTGTAGGTGAAGCAAGCGAATATTTTCGAGAAATTGGAGGTTTGATGTTCATAAATGATCTTGCAAAGTCAAGTGTTCATTGCATAGTAAAGGAAGCAGCTTTATTTGCATTAGGAATTATAATAGAGAGTAATGGTAATAAGTAATATGATTTGTATTTCTGCGTGAATTATGATCCTACGCTTCTGCTTTGTCTCCCTGATCTTTAAAATCAGATTACAAGATTATCAACTCAAGTGAGGCGCAGTAAAGGTGCCACTGTTTCACTGTCCATCCCCAGATTTGGAGAAACACCTTGTTGATCTGTGTAGACAGCATGTCTGTGTGATACCAGACAGCTGTACTACTTCTCTGCCTCAGCAGTGAATGCTAAATGGGTCAGCTTGTTCCAAAGTTTGCCGCGGTCCTGGTTGGTGTAGAAATGACTACAGAAGGAAGCCCTCAGTCACCTTATAGTCCTGTTTTGTCTCCACTCACCACATATTGGATGCAACTGAGACTCCAGTTGCTATATTAAAAAAATAATTTAGGATTATGAATGGCTTGCTTTATGACTTAACTGATTTTATTTTCTGGTTTCAGTTTATTGTCAACAAACTTTGTGTACTTCTGCATTGTTTGAAGACCTCATTTTATTTTTAATTAATAAGGATTCTGGTGTGAACTTGAAAAGAATGTCTGTTTATGTCATCTTAGTACTGGTTTCAAATAATAGTAAGTTGGGTTTTTTTCTGTTATAACACCAATTTTTTCTATTTGCCAATCTGCAGTACAGAAATTTGGAACACTTGATAAGTAATGTTTTGATAAGGTTAATTTCTAAAGATGAATGGTTGCATGTAACTGAACCCGAATTGTGTAAGTAGATCATTGCTCACAGGGATTTCTTTAAATAGCAGAAAGTGGTTTAGTTCTAAAAATGAAATTCTAGTTTTTTAAAAAATAAAAAATGCAAACCAGTAGTTTCTGACAGTGTCTAGAAAAAAATTAGACATCGAAAGAAATGGAACATCTTTGCCAAAGTGTTGGTGTGATTTGGTATTTCATTTTTTTGGGGGGATGTATACTTAAATAAATGGAAATAGAATGTAAATATGTAAATTAAACTTGACATTAGGATTTTGTCTCAAGTTGCATGTGTCTTCAGAGTCTTGAATGTGTTCTCTTTTAGAAAGTGGGCAAACCTATGTCAGAGATACAGGCTGCATTGGTCTTCTGCTACAGTTATTCAGGTAAACAAACAGGTGCAATTCAAACAGAATATGATGGATGACTCAGGACTTTGTGCTTGCTTGACTATTTGGGACTTGTTTGCTTTCTTCTTAACAGAACAACTCTTGCCACATCTGAGGTGAATCTGTCAGATGAAAGTACTAATCAGTGCTATCAGCTGTGGTCTTCAGTCTGCAGTACTCTCTGTGCCTGCGTTAACAATCCTCAGAATGGTGAGTGTTGCTGTTAAAGTTGTGAAAAAGGTTTGAAGTATTTCTCCAAAATGACAACAGTTTGTGTTCAGTTTTACTGTTAAAATGAAATTTCATATTGCACTTTGATTTGGGGTTATTTGTTTTTACTTTTCCAGAAGACAATCAAAACATTTGCTGTTCAGTTTTTCCATATGCCAAAGAGTGGCTTGAAAGTTGCACAGAGCCTGAGATAGTTCGTCCTATTTGTTCATTTGTTAGTCTCACGGTTGCAAATAACTGTAAGTGCACCTCAAGTTTTAAATAGTTTTTCTTTTGTAAGAGTAAGTTTAGTTTGATAGTTAAGTGTTTGATTTCTTTTTGGCAATTTGCTATTCTTCAAACTTTTACTCTCAAAGCTATATTCCACCATCTTTACTTACACTGCCTGGTGCTTAAGTCCCCAAATAGCCAAAACTGACTACATTTAGTAAGGTCAGTAAAAACGATTTGGAAGCTGCTTTGGTTAAAAGTGTTTTACAAATACAAGTCATTATTACATCTCTGAAAGCAATGACTTAGGTAGAACTCAGGCATAATGTTTGCCATTTGTTTGCTTGTATTAGGGTTGTATGTTTCCCGTAACTATTTTATAAGACAGTTACTACATTTTTTGAAATTACTATGTATCCAACTGTAGTTCTGTTGTATGGGTGGTGGTGTAATGATCAGTACATGCACAGAAAAATTGTGATGAGCCTAAGTGATAAAATGCAAACACAATTTACAACTTAGATTATTCAAGACACATTTTTTTCTTTTTTTCACTAAGCATATGTGCAGAAATATTTTGTTTCTGTTGGAGGATTGGATACTTTAGCTAAAGTTCTCATCAAGCTGATGCACGATTCCTGTATGAGTCACTCAAGCACAAAACTTGCAGTAGTGGTAACAAAGACTCTAGATGCCTGCATTGCTAATGACTGTGAGTGAAGACTGCTAATGTTTTTTACATATCGTAATTTTTAAATGCAATTTTTAAAGTCTGGTTTTGGTGGAAAAGGGATATGAATGAATGCTAAGAAGCAATTAAGCTACATACATTCCAACTGATACTGCAGATTTTTAAAAATTCAAACCTAAGCTCATTTGAGGTGGGTCACTTTCCTATTGTTGCTAAAATAAATGTAACAAAATTAAAACTAAACTGAAAATAAAAAATACTAGGTCTAGTTTTGTGTAAGGCAAGCTGAGAAATGGGCTGGTCATCTTGGATCCTGGAGTTAGAGCTGTTTCTGTAGGCCTGTGCCTCAGCTAATAAGCTTTGTGAGCTTTAGGAAGCTTTAGTAACTCAGGTGTGGAGCTGAACAAATGTGGTATGTCTGAGTGACAAATCTTTATTCTGATTTACTGTCTGGATAGTGCTATCCTAAATGAGGTCTTTGTGTATTTCGTAAGAAGATTTTGAGAAATCTATGAGTCTGATGAATCTGTGCTGTTGGCTGTGACTATTATATTTGACACTTCTGCCACAAGTGCTTGCTAACAGAAGGGCAAAAAAGCTTAAAAGCATATACCTGCACTACTTTTGAACCTAGTTTCAAAGTAGTTGGTATGTGACAGGATTAGGTTTCAGCATGTATGTAATGGCAGTGGTGTTGCTAGTTTCAGGAAGTGGTTGGCCTCTACCAGAAATATTCTTGGCTCTTTTTGTGGCAGATAGCCAATGTGTCAAATCTTATTCTTCACTTTCTTGCTCTCTTCTGGAATGATAAAGAATGTGGAAAACTCATCAGAGGTAAAAAACTTGCCTATTGCAAAGCCCTTGATTATCAGATCTCCTACCACATCTCTATACAGCACAACCTGGGCGAAAGGGTAGTGTTGGATATGGGGAGTAGCATGGGCAGAGTACCAGGACGGATGTGGTAAATTTAAGTGTTCAAATGAAAGAGATCGAAGGACTGTGCAGGCCCAAGGCTTTTAGAGGTCTGTAGAGTTCCCTTGAAAAATGGTGTTTTATACTTATTAAGTACATAGGCATCATCCATCTAGTTTCTTTTTCTTCAAATTATTTTTAACATAATAGCTGCCATGGGTGTTGTCTTGACAAAGTATCACACTGTGTCAGAGCTACTGAAGCTGCTCTCCAATGACACTCTGGATACAGGAGAAAAAATTAGTATTATTCTAACAATTGGACACTGTACTGAAGTTTCCGGTAAGATTTTATTTCTTTTTTCTTTCTGTCAGTTTCTACTACATTCTCATACATTAACTGCTTCAGTGGTGTCATTTCATCAAGACTGGAACACGAGGGGAAGTTCTATTAAGTAATATAATAGTAATATTTAGAAAAAACATTTTCTATAATGCTCCATCTTTAAATTTAAAAGCCTGTTAACAGATAGTATCTTTTAAGAGCTTGGAAAAAGGAGACTATTATGCAAGAATTTGAGAGCTGGGCTTAGGTATCACAGGGTAAAATTCATCCAGACCTGAAAACTACTACAATACATATGTACCAAATAAATCTTCTTGAGCTCAGTTTTAATGGCCCTTGATACATACAGCTTCTGTCCACTGTTTATATAGCTATTCATTTTTTAAAAAACTATAGAACAGTATTGTTTTTGAAGTAACATAAGTAGTAGGTAACTCTGAAATGTTTTTGCCAGGCTGTTCAGGGCTTTCTCAAGCATATCTGGTGAAAATAAAACACCTAAGTTGGTATTTTCTGGTAGCACAAGCAAACAGAATGGAAAGTAGTGAGATCCTGATCATTGTTTGTCTATATTACTGTTTTGTTTTATGTGTGTTCAGAAAGGGAAGAAAAAGGGATTATGTTCAAAAATCCTGATTGATTGTCATACTCTAAATGTCAATAACAAGTTAAATAATGAGCTCAGTAGGTCATAAATCTGATATTTTAAAAGATACTTCATCATGAAACATTAATTGAAATAAAACTTAATGGAAAATGTCTTTCAAATAGAAATATGATTAAACCAACAGAATAAAAGTTTCTCTTAAAATGTCATTACTGACAAAAATAATCGTATTTCATCTTCTGTTGATTCCTTTATCAAGTTTATACAACAAAACTTTCTAAAAAGTTGTCAGCTTTATGAATACATACTGCAAATGAGATCACAGTTAAAAAATTCAGCTAATTATATAGTTACTGAGGCACAGATTAGCTACACCAGGATTAAACTACTGATTTTATTAGAATTTTGCTAATTATAAACTTTAAGCTTTTGATATTTCTGCATCTCAAGGCTTAGGTAAATGTAGCACATATACTTCAGGAGTGTATACCAGAGGAAAAGAAATACAGAAGCCATAATTCAAATATTTTAGGTGTCAATTATATGAGTTTGGATCTCCATCATATAATTTGTCTCAGTCCTCCTTCAGTTTTCTTACAAGAACTTTGAGCTATGGCCAAATCATCCTGTGTGATCTAAAGTGCTTCTGCTGCAACCTGGGTAGTAGGTCATTATAGCATGCTTGGATTTTTCAGAATTTCCCTCAAAGTTACTAGTATTAGTTTCTAAAATTGCTGTAAGATTACGTGAGTGTGAGTATGAGACTGAAACCAATCTATTTTCCTTTACAACGTCCTATTTTAGAAGAAAACCAGTGTGAACTGCTCCAGAACAATGGTCTTTCACTTATGATTCAGGTATTAACGGAGTCTCAGGATGATGAACTAAACAAAGCTGCTACTTTTGTGCTGCAAAACTGCAAACAAATGAGTAAGCTTACTGTTACCCCTTTAAAAATTACAGAGATTATTTCTGTCTTTAAGTTCTGTTGACTTTCTAAATTCTTTTAACTGTAGCAGCTTTGTAATTCTGTGTATTCCAAGAGATGTTTGTTTTCTGCAGAACAGTTGCGTATTTGCCACCATGGACTGATTATGGCATTTATGCAGAAAAAAAAGAAATAAAAATTCCGATGATGTGGCAGGAATGCATTTGTGAAACCTATATATGTAGGCCCAGTTCTTAAAAGCTCTTCCATCTATGCATTATGTGCAAAATACTGACATTGTCATTTAACACGCAATTGGTACTCTATTCCTGGGTATGTACCATTGTGTATAGAGACTAAACCAATAGATAATCAAGCGCAAATCACCATGACTACAATTATTTTGCAGTATTAAAATATCTTTATTTTTAAAGTATCCTGTTTAAGATTTTTTAATTAACTATATAATACTACCATGAAACAGAAAGACATCTTGTCCTTTAATCTCTAAAGCATGTAAGGTATTATGCAATTGGTAATTAGTACAAGACGTATCTACATTCTGTACTGAAAACATAACTCAGCTTTTTGTTTAAGAATGAGGGAGTGTGGTGATTTTCAGTGTCCATTAATATAGAGTTGTTTTTTAAGTAAAACAGAGACCCATACTAGTAAAGGACCTATAGAGTTCGATTAAGTCCATGATAGAAGTAATTTTTTAAAGCACAGTGTCATTGTGTAAACAGCTTATAGTAACTATAAATGCAAGCTCGACTCTTGTAACTGCAGTTTATATTTGAAGTGTATTAACATTCATATGTAAGTTTAAATTAACAGTTCTATAAAATTGCTCCTAAGAGGTTATATTTTGCATTAAATTATTGGGGCTGTCCCTCAGTGTACCAAAGTACAATAAATACTTATTAAGGTGTTCATTGATAACTTATGGAATATTAATATTGTTTTATATTTTATAAAGCTGAACAATTGTCCCTGAAAATAAATGACAATTCATTAAACATGAACAATGCGGAAGAGTTGGATGTACAAGTCAGAAAAAGAAGTATCCAAGACTACTGGAAGAAAGCAAAAGAAATTTTACACAGAATAAACTTGATTGAAAAAGAGCGTGATGAGGTTGGCCTATTTACCAAAGTAGGATGAAACTAAGCAAATGTTTCTAGAGTTTAGGGATAAATAGAAAGTAAATCCTTAAGATCAATTCATTGTGAGCTAGAAAAGTAAGGAAAACATTGGATGTGTGGGGAAAGTACAACCTGCAACTTTTACCATTACTGTATATCATCGAAAATTAAAAGTATGCAGGGCAGAGAATGCGGGCATGTGTATTTTTATGAAGCATTTTAGTTCATTATAAATCCAGGTTTTCTATAAAATTTAGATTAATTAAGTTGAGAAACAAAAGTTGGATTTATTTTTAATTGCTGACCATTTCAACCTATAGTTTTAACATATGCATGCATGAAATGCCCATGATTGTACAGCTATGATGGGATAGATGATAATGGAGAAATGTGAACATGAACTGAAATCAAGTTGTTTCATGTTTTCCTTGTGCTGGAGAACTACTTGGTATCTCTGGGTGTGGAATAGCAAGTTTTTATTTAGATGGATCTTAATTAAATCCTTTCATTTCTAGAAGTGCCTTGTATTAGTAGCAAATCCATTGCTTCAGCCTGGAGCTATCACTTAATAACTGCCCCTTCAACATCTTCAGCAGCATTGCTGTCGTGTTGGCTCTCAGCTCAGTCAGGGGTTTTGGAAGCTTCTCTGGGATTTGCTTTACCTTTAGACTGGTCTATTCTAGTTAATCTTGTTTGTAGATTCATTTCATATTTTTATAGAGCTTGTGTAGTTGCTGACCAACATTTTTTAATACAGGAAAGAGTGCAAGGAAGAGTATCTGTAGACAGATCTTCAGAAGCCAATACTGAAGCATCAAAATACTATGAAGTGAATCCTGCTGATCCAAAAACTTGTGTAGAAAGAACATGTAAAGCAGTACATTGTCCACAGTTGACCTCTGAGTTGGATGATCAGGTTCTAGCTCAATCTGTAAATTCTTTTCCACTGAAAAATGAAACCGTGAACACGATAGATCCAGTAAATGCTTCTACTAGACAAAGCAAAGAGAGTAATGTTCCATGTTCTGCTAACAAACAGCAAGCAGACAGTGTACTTCGAAGTCACAGTATAAACGAAAAAAATGCTTGTGTAAAAAATCAGTCTGTTTTTCAGATAAGGTAAGTATCTCACACCTAAGCACAATACTGTCGCTTCTTTTTAGTAATTTCCAAATAGAATGTCAGCCCTTTAAATTATCTGTTACTATGGTTTTTTCCTCTAGTGAAAAGAGAGTCTTTTGGTGGCTCACTAGTGAATAGTCTGTGGAAGTGTTCTTGACATCACAGATCAAAGATTATAGATGTTGTAGTAATAACAGTTTCTGACTGTTTCTCTGAATGGGTAGGCTTCTGACAGATTGCATAGAGAGCCTGTTAAAAACCACGATCTAATGCCTACAATATAGCGATGAAAAAGCATCCATGCTTTTTGCCTCAAAATTCTCACTGATTTAGTAGCTCAGGACTTGACCCATTGGTTTGGATGAAACCACAGAGGCTTCTGTAATATGCACTTACTAGGAAAACAGCAGTTACAGAACTGCTTTGCAAAAAATTGGGAGTGCCTACCAACTGGGGGAAAAAGCTTCCCCTAAATCCCCCTGCTTTTCTCCCCTCATATTCAATTGTTTCCCCACATGGGAAGAAAAAGATACAGCCTTGTTCAGTCATTCACTGTTCTCTTGCTCATTGCTCTTATACAAATGCTTGTTTTCCTCTTTTGCTGCTTATGGTTATCTTTCCTATTGGTAAAAAATTAATTATGGGCAGCTTGCAAGGATAACTTGTGCCAGGGAAGGTTCAGGTTGGAGATGAGGAGAAAATTCTTCTCTGAAAGGGTGGTCGGGCATTGGAACGGGTTGCCCAGGGAGGTGGTGGAGTCACCATCCCTGAGGGTGTTTAAGGAAAGGTTAGATATGGTACTTAGGGACGTGGTTTAGTGGGTAATAGGTGGTGGGGAGATGGTTGGACTAGATGATCCTTGAGGTCACTTCCAACCTTAATGATTCTATTCTATTCTATTCTATTCCATTATCTTGAATTTGTATCTGGCATATCCCTCAAGAGAGGCAAGGAGAGAATATGAACTAAACTATGGTTTTGGTTGGATTTGGTGTTGCGGTTTTTTGTTGTTTTTTGGGGGAGGGGGAGAGGGGTGTTTTGTTTTTTTTTTGTTTGTTTTTTTTAATTCCACATTTTTACTGTGCTTTTTTATGGGGCTGGCTGAAACCCGCTTCTATGCGGTTTTCTTGAATGCGTGATACTGTAACTTCCACAGAAATGATCAAGAGCCTAGGATATTTTCTGTGGTAGATGCAAGTAAATTTTGCTATGCTACTGATCATTATTTCACACAGCTTCTTTATTTGTTATTCTGACCTCTGAAGCACAAAAATAGTAAGAAATCAATTTAAAAAAAAAAAAAAGAAACATATGCAAGCAGAGTGTGCTTTTTAATTGTGTGAAAACAGGAGTTACCCAAGCATATCCATGGATTAGGCTCCTTGCTCCTGCAGCATTCGAAGGTAGTCAACACCACAGAAAAATGCATGATCGCCATATCATAGGAGCATGTTGGTTGCATAGAAGTTAATCAGTGTAAGAAAGAAGAAAATAAATTGCCTTTTAGACCAATTGCTACATTTGGGGAAGGCTACAGTATTTTGAAGTCTTTGTGCAAGTTTCATGTGCACTAAGTAATCCTTACGTGAACCAGAACTGCAAATGAGTCTGGAAACCAGCACCCCTTGAAAGCACTGCGTTCCAAATGCTGGAACAGACATGCTGAACAGCACTGCAAGGGATGCTCATCACAGATCTCTGGTAAACAGATCTCTAACACAGTGATCATACACTGCATACTACAAGACCGGTAACTTGAGATAATTAGAATAATTTTTTTGGAGTTTTACATATTTAATATGTGTTTCGTTTTGCCTTTGGAATGTGTGTATTAATTTGTAGGTAAATGTATGTTGTGAAGTTTGATTTTATTTTTTTTAATTTGTTCACATTTTGATCTTCCCAGTGAACACTTATTTAAACAACCAGCAGAGATTGTTAAAAATATGAAACAGAGATGCACATCAGGTACAAATAGCTAAACATATAATGAGATTTTAATTAGTTTTGTGTACTTCTATGCTATTCTTTTATCAGAAGTTATATATCATTAGATGACAGAGTACATTATGTACTCCTTTTAACTGTTTGCATAGTTTTGGAATTTTGTATTGTATAGAATTTTACCAGAGGAATATTTATTCTACTTCTACTACATATTTTAGCTTTCTTTTTTTAATTGATTTTAACTATTCAAATGAATGTATCACAGATAACTCTTTTAAGTTTGGTCTAAATGCAATCTGTACTGAACAATGAAAGCCATTAACAGAAAATTTGTAGGGATGCAGGTTTTGTTCAGTACTTGTAAGATTGGGGTCAGCACCTACCTGTCAGAGTGACTTTTGCCTGAAGCTATTCCTGCATGTGGAACATGTGTTTAAGATTAATGTTTTTCAGATTTGCATTGATCTTCTTGGTCTGATACATTTATTTCAGAATCACAGAATCACAGAATCAGAATCACAGAATCACAAGGGTTGGAAGGGACCTCGAAAGATCATCTAGTCCAACCCCCCCCCCGCCAAGGCAGGGCCACCTAGAGCACATCACTCAGGAACACGTCCAGTCGGGTTTTGAATNACAGAATTGGCATCTGTTCAATCAGCATCTGTTCAATCAAATCTTTAGTCATAATTAAGTTTCCTGTTAATTTAAAAAAAATTAAAATTATTCATTAGACTAGTATTTCCCAGAACAGCAGCTTTACAGGTGACCAAGCTGATCTCCAGGTTATACCAATTTAAACAGAGGCCAAATATTATTCCAGTACATCACATTTTTCAGCTTCTGATTCCAAATAGAAATAAAGTTTGTAGGGCTTAGTTAAGCAATGTAAGTTTACAAGGTTATTTTTCTGTATTCAAGTTGAAGTCATATGCTTTGGGATTGATTGAAAAAGCACTGAATTAAATGTAATTAATCTGGATTTACAAAAATGTAAATGCGATCCATTTAACTTCAGGAATTTCATTTGGTTTTTCTGTTATGTAACTTAAACTTTAATAATCCAGAAATAGAAAATACAATTGAATACAGGTATGCTGATGCATGATTACCATGGCAAAAGATAGGTTGCATTTTCTTAGTCTTTTTTTTTCCTTTCTAATGTAGATCAACATTCATTCTACTCAAAGATAACCAAGGAAGAAAAAAATACTTCAACTACCTCTGCATCCCATAAAATGGCAGATTTAAGGTGTTTAGGTAAGCATTATTTTATGTCTGTCTTTCCCGAGTCCATAAAAGAAGCCTTGAAGAGTCAGCAATGCAGTAACTGAACTGACATTACAGGAATTTTAAAACATCTATTGGATTACCTACTAAGTAATTCTTAACTGTTTCCTTTTCTGCCCCTAAAAAAAACCCCATAAATATTGAAATAAAGCTTACATATTCCAGTTTTGGTCTATGTATCTTTTATTAATATGGCGTTACTAACAAGCAGAATAAACAACAGCTTAAAAGATGACACACTACTTACAAGAATACTTAAAAGCGGGTGTTTTCCTCCTTTCTCTGATTAGAAAGAGGGAGGAAAAACATGTAGCCCTGTCCTGCTAAGTCTTCTAACTATTCTGCAGCCCTTCTGTTTTCTCTGCCTTGCTGCTGTGAAGTGCAGGCAGTTTTATAGTAATCCAAAATTGCAGCCCTCAGTTACTCCATCTGCTTTTTTGAACATGGTCTATCAACAGGTTATAGGAATGCTGCTGGTACTCAGCATTTGTATGTGGATTTTGTAATCAAGCCTGTGTCTCTTCATTAAAAAAACAAACCCCAAAAAACCCCACCAAAAGCCAAAAAAACCACTCCCCAAACCCGCCCATGACCCACCTTTGAACATCACTTAGGCATATGAACCCAAGTTGTCAAACTAAATTGAGCTTTAGCACTGCTTTATCTTAGGCTGGAATACTGCAGATAATGTACCAGTGGCATTATAGTTCCTTACAGCGCAGAACTTCCTCAGCTGATGTAATGAATTGTGAGAACATCTAAGAATAACTAAACCATAAGTTACTCTAGGAATGTCCTCAAAAATGAACAGGAAAGCTTCCTGTGAGGAAATTCATACTGAAGCTAGACTTACCATTTATTCAGGTTAATGCACATAACTATTACAGAGCAAGTTTTAAAGCATAACGAAGACATCCTCTGTATTTTGGCTCCTGGATAAATGTGCAAAAGGAACTGAGGCCCCTTTCTTCCCATCCCACTAATAGTATTACTCCTGTAGAGGATCCATGCCTCATTTAGTACTTCTGAAATTGATGTGCAGTGTAACTTGGTTCCACAGGTCAAGTTGAAAACACTTGCAGGGAGGGGTTGTGGGTTTTTGGTTGATTGGTTGGGGTTTTTTTGAGAACAAGTACAAAACAAGAAGCATTTTCAAGAAGATACATAAAAGTGTAACCTTTTCTGAGATGTGCGTATGAAAACTGGAGGTCAAATTGTAGGTCATAGCAAGCAAAATAAAACACTGGAGTTTGTGATGGCTTCTATAGCATTCGCGCTTGCTGTTTCTACAATATACTGGGGCTTTTTCCAGGTTGTACAGCGGGAGGACTGTCCTTCAATAGCAAAACCTTTACCAAAATGTTGCAAAGTTGTCCATATAAGTGTGACCGTCACAAAGTCATTCTGGAAGCTGAAGAAAGATATAAAAAGGAACTTCGCAAATTGGCTGCTTGTAACAACAGTAGATATGCAACTCCTCATGAGAGTAACTATGACTATTCTTTTTTTTTTTAGTAGTTGTACTTATTGGTTTAAATTGTATTTAAAATTCTGAACTTTGTTGGTCTGATTCTGATTGTCCTGCTCCTGTATACACGTGCGTTTATTTTGATTTCCCAATGATTTGTACTAAGATCAGAACCAGCCACTTATATTTTGAGGATCTTGTGTGTTTCTTGGCAGTAGTGAGATATCCTCATTATGGACTTTGGTGAGACTCTGTCCTGTTTGCCAGAGTTAGTCAAGTACTAACAGAAGGGAATATATCTAGTTGAAATAAATGTGAATGGATGTATGACATCATAACAAGGTCATTTCATTCTAATATTACATACTTATGGATGTAAGAGGCTTATAATTCTTAATGAATTAAAGTTGCATCCTGTATTTTTCTGGTTTAAGGGAGGCGTTTTGGAAATTAAACGATTAGTAATAGCTGGCATTTGTATTGGTGTCCCTCATATTTTCCAGAAATACTGCTGACCCCAATGAGGAAAGAAAGACTGCGTACAGCAATATCAATTCCTAGGAACAAAAAGGATAGTTTCCAAAGTAAGGTGTTGGTTTGAAAATTAATGCAAAAGGCCTTACTGTTTTAGTAATTCTTTTGCGGGACTTCCCTTATCCACAGCTTTCCATGGTAAATGTGTTTTGGTTTTTTGTGTTTTTTTTTCTCCCCCTGTGGAGTCTGTGAAACATCTGTGTATTAATAGGCCAGAAAATGCATATTCTATAATCATGACATTGTGTTAGGCACATCAGTTCACAATGAAGTTGTCTGGCACTTGCTTTGAATCCTGTCAGGGTTACTTCCATGCCATCTGCTATTTTTCAGTTTTGTGGCATTAATTTTTTAAAATGGAGAGGTGTAGTCAGGATCAGAACACAGTACAGTTGCCTGTTCCTGGACTCAGCATCACTCTGTCATACAGTTATAGCCACGTTTATGTCATCCTATTATACCTCCTTCTGTTCCTGCTTGGAGCTCTGCAAGGGTCTGTGTGTGCTAAATAGCTAAAGGGGTAAACCATAAGGTATGCAACATTACTAGAGCAAGTAACTGAGAACAACCTGTCAGAAAATTAAGTACAGGAGATCTAGTTATCTGTCCTGTATTACGAGATGTTGAATAAGATGTTATTAACAAGGTAGAGATGAAAAAGTGAATATAAGTTCCAAGAGTTTCTGCAGTGCGGTTTAGGAACCCTATGTTTACAGAACCATCAGTTGCCCATAAAAACTGGTATTACTTATAACATACGACACCTGTCCATTTGTAAAGAGCAGAGTACGTATCTTCTACAGTATTTTATTCTGTAATATAGCAAAAAAAGTTAATGGTTATATTTTTTCCTTACTCTGCAGATACATATTTTATGTAATTCACAGGGAATTTTCTTCAGAACGTGGTGTTTGTGGGTACATCCTGCAGAGCTCAAACTACAGTCATACATTACTACATTCATCAACTAAGAACCAATACTATTTCTTATGAATGATGACCAGAAATTTTAAAGTAGGCTGAAGCAGCTCTCTAAATCAGGACTTAACTTCTGAAACACTAATATTACTTTAAAAAAAATTCTCTCTTGAAAAATCAGTCCAGATATCGAGAATTTATTTTCAGTCTCCTGTTTCCAAAAAAAACTTTTTTACATCATTATTTTATTAATTTCTGGTGAAAGCTAGAAGATTGAAATTTTTTTGAAGTTTTTTTTGTTTTGTTTTTGGTTTGGTTTGGTGTTTTGTTTTTGTTTTTTTTTTTTTACATTTTTCCCCCCATTCAGATTTGGAAATTATTTAATTTGGCTTTGATAGCTATAGATGTCTTTTAAAATAAAAAAAACACCAAACAAACCACAAGCTTTATTTCATCTCAAGAGCCCATTACACTAATACATTACCTTTTAGCAAGTAAACATTTTCTGAAGTAAACTGAATTTTCCAGTCTTTCTTCCCAGACCAGAGAGTAGTATGGCTCAAAAGATGGTTCTCTCTTAAAATTTAATTCCGAAAACATTACCTGTGTTTTGTGTGCTCTTTTTTTTTTTTTTTTTAAGAAAGATGCATGATGTTTCATTGTTTGGGTTTTTTCAAGGTATTCTTTTGACTCCATTTAGAAAAACCAAATTTAATACTTCAAATAGAGATGAACATAGTACAAATACTGGGTTGACTCATGACTATAACTTGATACCTACGTATGAAAAGTGTGAGTATTACCAGAAAATTAATTCTGTAATGAGTGTAACTTAAAACTCGGGTTTTGCATTGAGAAAGGCACCTGTGCTTGCCTTTGGAGATAAATGGCTAAGAATTTAGAGATATGTTCTTGTACCTTCAATCATAGTGTTATTGATGTTCATTCCTGTTATTTGCTACTTCCTTCCAATGCATAAATAATCACCATAGGTTGATGTTAATGATGAGAAAAAGATCTAATGAAAATGAGATCTTACTAATAAAGCAACATTTACATATTCAAGTTCATTAGAATAAATGTTCCTTTACAACACTATATTCAGTTTTACAGTAGATTTCAGTTAGTTTCAAGTAACTAAGAAGTGCTCTTGTTCACAATTTCATAGCTTTCAAAAAAACCAAAGATGCTAACTTGAAGAGACAAAAAGTCAAAGAAACGTGCAACCAGGAATGTCAGTGCTTAAAAGAAAATCGCATATATTCACTTGACAAAGATGAGGTTAGTTATGCAAAGCCTAATCATATTCTCACATATTTATAAATGTCCGAATGAAGTCACTACGAATTGCATGATTTCTTTTTTAAGTCACGTTTAACAGGAGCCCAGTAGCAAAGTGAACCTTATTAAAAAGATATTCTTCTGTTGATTCTACTCCAGTCATACTAATTTATCCCTGAAATGAGTTAAACATTTTTCAGCTGACAGTTCTTTCTGAATAATGGTTGTGGAGGTATGCTTTTTCCTGCACTAATGAAAATTTGCATAATGTAGAAATAACAGAAAGGAATTTCTAAAGGAATAAGCATACTAAAGGTATGAACTGTGTGGGTATGACAGAAATGAAGGTAAAGACCATGGAAAAAATACTGTCTTTCAGTAAGTGGGTGACAGTGAAGAAATCTTGAACCATTGTTATCTTGACAAATAATTTCTTTAGAACTGCTTAAGATTGTGTTGTAACCAATAATGTGTTGCTTCCGAATGTGAAATAGTATGTAAACTTATATAATTTTTAATTACACCAAAATAAATATTTGCAGAACAGTGAAATACGTTCCCTGGACATGAAAAAAAGAACTTTAAACAAGAGAAGAAGAACCCGAAAGGACTTCAGGACTGAAGAAATTCACTGTCTTTTGAGTGGAGTAAAAAAAATGGGTAATCACTGGAATTTAATTTTGTGGTCTTATCCGTTTCAGAAAGGACGGACAAGTGTTGATCTTTCCAAGAAATACTACAGATTGCAGTTGCAAGTAATCATAATTTAATTGTCTACTAATAATATATGCTTTCAGTTAAGTGATCAGCTTTTACCCCTGAACTGGCTTGCAAAACAAAAAAGACAGGCTATCAGAATTTGCAGCCCATGGGCTCGTGCTTTGTGTCAGTTCAGTGCTATGCACATGAAGCATTGCAATGGTCTCTGATGTAATTCAGTCCGGGCTTGTGCTCAGAGAGAGAGAACTGCACTGGGAAAATATTAGTGAGCCTTTGAACCTTCCAGTGCCACCTGCCAGGATGCAGACAGGATAAAAAATTCAGTAAAGGACTCTAAATCAATCCCTATTTTATTGGGAAGTTGGTGATTCCTCTCTCCAGTCTCTTTTCTGATGATGGTTTGTGACAATTTCTCTGGCAACTTTCACTGTGTTTAACGTGTACAGAGGTGCTGCCTATGGATGGGGTAGCTGGCATTTCTGCCGTGCTTTGGGTACGTGAGGGACTGTTCAGTGGCAAGTGTTTTTCTACTGAAATGTTTTCTAAAACTGTGCAGTGTTTTGTGTCAACATTTGTCTTTGTGTTTTCTCTTTTATCTCCATTTTATAGAAGCAAAAAAACCCCAAAGGTCATCAATAACATCTTTCAAGAGTATTTTGGATTTTGTGGCAGAATGTTGAAGAACAGCGCTTTTAACAGTGAGGTGCTGTCACAACAATACGAGCCCTTGAAGCATCTAGATTGGTTTGGACTCATGTTTTTCAGTGGTAACATTCACTAACAGAGTTGTTATGGTTTGTAAATTTAAATTACATGCAAATTGATAAGTTTTTTTTTAAATAATGCTAACAATCTTTATCAGTAAAATTACATTTCTTTAACTTCATTTAACCTTCTTGAACATCTGCTTTATGTAACATTTGGTTTGGCTTTTTGTTTGAATGTTTTTATAGTTTGCTTTATACCATTTGTAGGAAGAGGCTGTATTGCTAGAATGAATATTTTATGTCAGAAACTGGGAAGTGTTAATGTTGTTGCGTCTGAATGTTTCCTCTCAATCGGTGACATGTTTAAGGCAGGTAAAATACTTTGTCATGTGTTTAGTGTGCTGTATGTGTAGAAAAATGTATCTATGACAGAAAACATCAGATGTGTGGTTAAACAGTGCTGCGTGTAGTAGGCAAATCTGACGATGGTACAGTAAGTAAAGTGAAATAGAAAGCTTGTGGAAATGCCACAGCTTCTGGGTAGAAGATTTAGCATGTGGTTCAGCTGCAGTATTTCCTGACTGATACCAATGACTGGGAAAACAGTCCTGGACCTACATAAAATACTTCAGCATTGAACCAAGTCGAATGCAGGCACTGAACAAATTTGGCTTCTGTTTACAGTTGGACAGGTTTTGGTGTATTATTCAGGTGAGCGAGCACAACGACCATTTCTGCTAATGAGACAATCTTTATAGAAAGCTTTAGTGAAAGCCTCAGTAACTTGTTTTTTCAGTGATAACCTTAGTATTTAATTTGTGTTTTTTTATCTATTCTGATAAAGGAATGATTAATTGATAGTTCATTTACTATGGAAAATGTTTAGTTATCTTATTAGCACTAGGTTTTCACTATGATGTAGCTTAAATGCCTAAAAACAGGCAAGATAACCAAAAACTGAGAGCTTGCAGTAAAGACGATGCCAATGATATAATAAATGGGTCTTCCAGTATTTTCAGCTGTTGCAGTTTTGGCTTTATATTATTAAAATATTCAAGCATCTACAAAAGGTGTCTTTGAACGGAGCTATTCAAAGCAGCGTAGCTGAATGTTGGTACGTGTATTTGCAGAACGTGTGCCAACAGGCTGCCGGGGGGCGGTACGCACCACAGGGAGATGTGGGTCTGTTACTTTACGCAGGATTTTCCCAAGGGCTCAAAAGCTGTTCTGGACAAGCAGCTACTTCACCTATTGACTGAATGTGTATTACTAACACGTATTATTCTGGCTTAAATATATTTGAAGTGGAGAAAATATGTAAGGCATAAATCTTTACATGACAAGAAGTCAGAATATCACAATATTGACAATTTACCTAATCTTAGGTATAATATAGGTTGGAAATGACCTCTGGAGTCCATAAACTAATCTCCTCCTCAGAGCAGGGCTAATTTCAAAGTTAGTCACGCCACTCAGTGCCTTGTCGAGTTCTGAGAATCTTCAAGGATGAAATTCCCACAACTTCCCTGTGCAGCTGCTTCTGCTGCTTGAACTGCTCTGGTGTTGCAAGCTGCAAAGGACAGCATTAGAACATTCCGGGATGATCCCAGAGGGAAAAGTCATGGACTAGAAGCAAGCAGAAACCTGTGATGCGAATTTGTGCAAGTCAGGTACTGGTTTTCTGCCCTTTTCATTGACCGTACAATCTTGATAATCTTATTGCATAAAATGCTTTGAAATCTACACCTAACAGGCATCATAAAAATGTAATTACATAAGACAAATGAATGCCCACTACCCAGTTTTAGCACTATGAAAAGCTGAGCTGACCACTCAGCACGGAAAGCATGTTTCTAAAACGTCTTGAACTTGTTCTGTAGCGCTGTTAGAAAACCAAAACTCCTAGGTGGGGTGTAAGGCCGTGGGGCAATTAAAGCTCGCAGGCAACCGCCCCTTCATTCGGCTCCCGCCCCGCACGCCGTACTCCGCTGCAGCCAGGGCGGGAGCAGGGGCCGTGCCGCCACACCGA
>VWZZ01002235.1:949999-988133 GCA_013399095.1 Psophia crepitans | reverse complement strand
CCGCCCGGCGGCCGAGGCGCCGGGCCGGTGGGGAATGCTGCCCTTCCTGGCTCCAGGGGGGCCGTGGGGTGCGTGAGGGGAGCCCCCCACCCGCCTGAGCGAGGCCGGCGTCGCTGCGAGGGTGAGGGAGAGCAGCGTGCGGAGCCCGAGGGATTTGGCTCTGCGGGAGAGGCTCCGGCAGGCTCGGTCTCTTGTTTTTCCGTCGCTTCTCCCTGAGTACCGCTCCTGACAATGCCAGCGGTGACAGGAACAGCGGCGTGTGAAATACAGTCATGGATTGTGGGAGGTTAGTCATCGCTCGGAGAGTAGTGTTGTGCTGTGATGGGACCTCTTGTACAGGGGAGACTCTTGAAACGTTTCTGCCTGTGTTTTGGAATTATAAAAGTTTTTCTCGGAAAGGTGGAATGCTTTTGGGCCTTTAAAGTGATCTTAAGCCCTTAACTGGCACACCGTACCTAGTTTGTAAATAGAACGAAGGTAACCGGATTGGTTGGTGCAGATCTGCTGAGCTCATCGGTGCTGTCAAACGGGCAGCGCGTGGGTTGCGTTTGCCTGCGCGCGTGCATGTGTGCGCGCTGGTCTAACGAGAGTGGTGCTGTTTTTCTAGGTCCTCAATACTGAGTGAAGTTTCTACCCGATCGAGATCTAAATTGCCGTCGGGCAAGAATATTCTCGTTTTTGGTAAGTAGCACAGGCAAGCAGTTGGGTGGTTGGTTGGGGATTTGTTGTAGAAACCAAGCGTGTTTAAAACAGTGATGTGACTGAACTGACACATCAGTTTGTTAAAATTATGTTGTGTAATATGATCTACAGGATTACTATTTTCAGGTGGCTGGATTTACTTTCTTTTTGGCTTAGGGTGTTAGATTTATAATGTATATTTAAGTGCAAAATAGTATAGAATAATTAAATGCTTCGTTCTTATTGTCACTGTATAAGCCATTGGATTTAGGTGGAATCCTTGAAAGAAAACAACAAATAAGTATGGTCCAGACATGTCCAAGGGTACTTCTCATTACCTAAACGTGGTTTGTAAATCTTTTCTACAAAATTAAAATTAATTCTGAAAGTGTCTCTTTTTCCTGTAAAAATTTACTGGCAGGTGATGATGGTTCAGGTAAAACCACCCTGATGGCTAAAATACAGGGAGCAGAACATGGCAAGAAGGGAAGAGGGCTGGAATACTTGTATCTAAATATTCACGATGAAGACAGAGATGGTAAGTTCATCTTGTATGTAATCTCTTTGCTGTGATTAGGGAGCTGACATATTTTTTTTTAATAACTGTGGTTTCATCAGTGTATTTTGGGTTACCCCCAAGTAGCTGGTTCCAGCATTGTTCTGTATGTTTTAGATGCTATATTGGTTTCTTAAAAGTGAAATGCGTTTTACCTTCAGTGTATGTTCTCCCTCTTGACCTTCTTACAGTTTGACCTGTGTATGAGGGAAAAGTACACTTGAGCAGCTCTCGGGATCCATTTACTTTTAGGGCAGATACATCTGCTGATGTTGACTTACTAGCAGATAGATTGTCATTTGATATGACTACTTGATAACTATAGAAGGTGATACGTCTACGAGAATTTGGTTTGTAGTATGGATTTCTGGGTGTGGGGTTTTGGTGTTTTCTTGTGGGAGCTGTGCACAGAATTTTGGTTAACTGTAACTGAGATGTTTTGTTAGAGTTGAATGAGTGAAGAACAGAACTTAAAGTCAGAATTATTATTTCTTTTTCTCAAATTGGAGCTTGTGTCTTTGCCCCTTGTTTTTCTCTTTGTTGCTGTTGATGACTGCTCTTCCCTGCTCTGTGGGAGAGAAGAGACCATTCAAAAGCAGGTCTGATGATCAGAATAATACTATTTTTAGGAAGGTTAGGGGCAGGAAGAGATGAGGAGTGAGTTCACTATCCTTGCTCCTAAATCTGCCTGTGCTTGGCTCATTTTGGGCAAGCTGCTGGACCTCTTTGTGTTAGTTTCCCTCTTCAGAAGTGAGGAATTACAGTCTTCCTATTCATGACTTCCTTCTGAGTTTTCAGCTCAGGAGAGGGAAGCAATCAGGGTGGTTCACCCATGTTACTGAAAGCAAATGAACTAGGAAGGTCCTATATGGTATTTTGGAAATGGAAACGTGCTGGAGGCTTGCGTGAGTGATTTAAGTACCATATGTGCCTGGTTGTTGTGGAAATTGGTCCTGTGCTTACTTGGTAAGAAACTGTCTTTGGATACTAAGTTAAGCACAACTAGAGGATGAGTACATTGCCTGTGTCTTCTGTGGCCACCTAATCTTGCAGTTCCTAAAAGTCTTTTGTGCTGTAATTTTAAGTGCTGAGCTATTCTTGGCTTCTTGGTGTAAGTGCTTTCTCACCATGCACAATCTTCTTTAGTACTGCATAAATACTTTCAGGGGAAAAAGCCCCTCCGATTAGGAGTGTTAAGACAGCCTGTGACATCAGGCTTCTTGCAACATCAAAGGAGATTGTATTATAAGCAGAAAAATGTTTTTTGCTGGTGCTGTCTATCAAACCTCAAGTATGCCCCTACTTTGGAAATATTTTGAGGCTATTGCTGAATATCTATAAGTGATAAGTAGTTGAGGTGATTAGGGTAAGCCTGTCCTAAGAACTCAGGCGGCACAAGCAGGAAAAAAAAGAGACCTTTTTGACCTACCAGACTCAGCTGGAGAATTCAGGTCTTTGTGCATCCCTTTACTGGATGTGTTAGGATCTGGTAATACATGCCTTCTTCCTTTCTCATTAGTGTCATCAGCGAGCAGAATAAACAGCAAAGTGGGTCAGGACCTCCCAGCAGGCAAAGATAACACGCTTCCTTCTCTAGGACAGGTTTGGGTTTGTTTCTTTAAACTCTTTGCGTGCTTTAGATGGGTGTATGCTCAGGTACAGATTTAGGAACAAAGCCTTTAAAATTGACCCACGATTCTTGGAAGCCATAAAGAAACCAGAGACAGTAAACTCCTGAATGCCTATCACATACTCGTTTTTGAGGGTATCTGCTTTTTATTATACCCTAACCCATTCAAGACCAGCAAACCACAAGGATTTCCAGGGGTGACAAATCAACACTGCTAACTGAAACTCTGTAGTGGAGTGAGAAGACCTTTTCAACTTCATTCCCAGGCGCTAGAAGATTTCTTTGCTCTCTTTGCCTTTTTCCTCCTCGTTTCAGAAGAGTTTATTCTGTCCAGGAGCAGTATTTTGGTCATAGTGCCGAGTCATTATCTACCTCCCACTTCCCTTTGGAAATCTTAAGGAGAATCTTCTGTGTTGCTTCTTAGCCCCCCCGCCTTTCCTTCTTAAGAGATATTTGAATCTGGCTCCTCCTGCACTTGAAGAAGAATTACTCTATATTGCTAGGTGCATATCTTAGTTTACAGTTACTTTTATCTTTTCCCCTAAAGATTACATCAGTTATTAAATTGTTCTTTCTTTTTAACAAATGCATAGAAAACATTTCTTTTTTGAAGGATCCCTATGGCTAAGACAGGTGCCCACTAACTTTTTGGTTTTCAGCGTCATCTGCTTGTTTCTTGGCAGTGCCTGATACCTGAGTTGGGTGGCAAGATACACGTCACCACTGCATTGGTAATTGGCTGGTTCAGGTCTGTTAGACATCAGTCGTTCGACGTAACGTGCAGTACTTTGGTCCCTAGGTCTCAGGATAACTTAGAACAAGTCCACTACTGAATTACTACCTGAAAAATCTCCTTCCTAGGGTATATCCCAAACTTTGCCTAGGCTAAAGCATTAGTTCAGGAAGTTTGGGGATGCCTGAGAAGCAATCCTGAGAGAGAGAGGATTCTCCTAGATCGTTAGTCCCAGGTACAGTATCCTTGGAGCATATGGCTTCTGCATCCATGACACCGTAGTTCATCTGGATGAAAGCACTTACAGCGCTAGCTATGAAGTTAACTCAGAATTTTAAAGGACCTTGGAGCTCAGGCCCTAGAGTCCTCTGGTAGCAGAATTTCTCAGGGACTGTGGCCAGTTTTCATTTTTCGCCTTTCGTTGTGATGAGCAGGTGTTTTGCATCTATGCTGGTTAGTCTGCTTTTGAGAGCCAAGAATCTTGATTCATAGGAGGTAGAAGAGAGACTCTGCCTAATTGTGTGAAAGGGTATGTATTTCAGGAGTAGCCATCAGAGTCGCTTGCAGTGTTGGAGCACAGGTAAAGTGGGGATGTACAGCAAGACAGTGAGACGAACTACACCTACTGGTTTTGTAGCAATACTGTACAGGTTAGCTGGCAATTCTAAACACTGTAGAGAGCTTCCAGTTGAACTGCCTCGGATTACAAATGCAGTACAGCCCTCCTGACTGCGCCAAATGTGCCAGTGAAGTAGAGCCATTCAGTTGTTGTGTTCTTACTCATATCAAGTAGTCTTGGCTTTTTGCCTCAGGTTTGGACCAGCCTCAGCCATATCATAGGCCTGTTCGAGTTGAACTGGTTGTTCCAGACGGAGCCTAGTGCTGCTGGTACACTAGTTTCTGATGGGAAGATTGTAGTTCTCCTGAAAATTATTATTCCCTGTTTTGCTCCTCTTCACAGCCTGGACAAGGGATATCTAATTACCATTGATACGTTTTACATAAATGTAGGACTTGTAGTTGCAGTTCACAGAATCGACCATCTGCAGCAAAATCCATCAAAGCTGAAAAATCTTTTTCATGGCTAAAGGAATAACGAAATACTGACAGGTTTTAGAAGCGTAGGTTTAGGAGCTGTTGAATAGTTTTTAATAGGTGGCACCTGCGTTTCCAACAGAATCTGGTGATTGTTTGCTGTGTTGCGGTGTCTCATGCCATAGCCGTTATGAAAGGTCCAGTTAACGTTCCCATCATGTGACTAGCTAGGACCTTGATGTGGTGCTGACAGAGTTGAATTTGCCATCAAGTCCTTGCCAAATTGTGAACAACCAGTACTGTATTTTTAAGTGTGTTTTATATTTGTGGTAAATGTAAATCACAAGCCATACCTCTTTACTGTAAGAAGGGAGGAAAATCTTTCCTTTTCATACGTTATCTCTTCTTAAAAGTACCTTTTAGTGTGAGTGCTAGGCTTCCAGTCTTCCCAGCAGATTGATTTAGTTTGACTGATAGTTCTGACGGATTCTAGTTCCACCTCTATTCTAGTTCCAGTCTGTATTCTAGATGTTAAGCAGAAACTAAATCCTTAAGGAGAACAAAGGTGTTCAGCAAACAAAACCTTTGTAACTTTTAGATATTGGCTTAAAAAAAGTGACAAAGAAGCAGTGAATTAGGATATTTGTTTTCGTTGCTTGCTAAGGTGTGAGAGTCTTCTGCCATCAAAGCACTCGCCACAGGAGAAACTGAAAGTGCTGGTGAGAGTTGTAAACTTCCGTGGACTTTAGGAAGGCTTAAGTTAGGTTCTTAAAACTTTCCTGTTTGCTTCAAGGAGACAGTTGTGCACAGACATAGTTACTGTCTATTAATAGCCTTTAACTCACAGAAGGCTCACAGGGTGTTTATTCACTGGCAGGTTTCTGCTCTGGGGGTTATACAGGGGGTACCTCTGGAATGCAGAAGATAAAAGAGTCCTGCATAGATGTTTCACTTGCTGTCATAATAGCACATGTGTAACTGTTCACATTATGTCCTAGCTTCCTTTCTGTTTTTCCAAACTTTTACCAGACTCTCTCTCTGTCTTCCGATAGCTTTAGGTTCATACATCCAGCACTGTGAGAATCCTGCGTGATACCAGTGGGGCAGTTTGCTGAAGTGGGGGGAGGGAGGGGGAAAACAACTGATGAGTATGCAAAGGTGCATTTCCTAGATACACAGCAGTTATCGTAACTGTATACTGCAAAGGGTAGATCTGAGATGCGCAGTTGGAAATAAGATCTTTAATTTAAAAGCATAATTGTTGGCCTATTTGTGTGATGACTGATGGTTGAATGTCTTATGACAGCCTAACAGTACTTAAGTGGGAGCATAACAAATGCTAAATGAAGACCGCCCACATACAGCATCTTGATGTAATCAGTCTGACTTGGCTGTTCAGTCATTTTACCCAGTACCTGGTTAGAAGGGTAGTATGTATATCTTGTTCTGAAAATCTGGGCTCTGCAGTGATTGGCTTGCTGATACATGAATTCTGAAATCCGTGGATCTTGTATGTACTATCTATGGAGACCCACTGTTGTTCCCTCTGGACAGCCTTAGTAGGGTAGGGAACACTTTAGAAGAGGTAGTGAGAATACTGGGAAGAATCTAGAAGACAGAAACAAATGGAGTTGTTCCGTTTCAGGAGGAAGTTCTGAGGATAATGTAATTATTTTCTTTTTTTTTTTTCTTAATTTAATTTGAGCAGTATTGGTTGTTCACAGTACCTGATTTCATCATTCCTGAATGATGCTCCATTTTCAGTTTCTTCTGTTCTTGCCAAAGTTCATGTTTTGGGTAAAACTTCTCATGCGAGTTGTCTGTCCCAGCTGATTTGCGACCCCCCCGCACCCCCCCTCCCCTTCAATGAAAAATGTCCAATTGCTATCAAAACACTGGGTGGGGGAAGGGAAGAAACACAAACCCTAAAATAGCACGTTTTTTGCCCGGTACTCATTCTGTAAGGAGCCTGCAAGTAGGAGCCGATGTCAAGCCAGTGTGAATTTAAAGTTGTGCTACCTGCTCTTAAGTTTGATAGCTTGTACGTTTATCCTGTGTTTGCTCCTCCTACTCCTGTGCTAGAAACCTAAGGTGCTTATTGCTTGTATCTTGTTTGCAGCTTATCTCTGTTGTGAGAGGTCATTAGTATGTTAAACCAGCTTATGTGTCTGAGGGCCACCTGAGCTTCCCTGCTGGACTGGGCCATAACCACCCCCTTTTGAACTAGCAGTTACATGTATTCTAGTTTTACTTGAAATATACGTATTTCAAACTCAGGAGTGCTGTGCAGTGTCTGAAAACTGTTGTGTCAGTTGTCCTGAGTAAAAGCCAAAGAACAGAAATTGGTTTTTAAACGAAAAGATTCTGTACCAAGAAAAAATCCAACCAAGTAATGTAGGCATACATACGCACACATACGCACCTGTGTTAAAAATAAATGGGCAAGATCTGCAGGTAGCTGGGCTTCGCTCTTCTGTTTGACACCAACATACTCATTTGCTTACTTGTAGACTAGCAAAGCAAAAAGTTGGCATCTGTTGAGTACAATTGTACCTTTTTCTTTCAGATCACACTCGCTGTAACGTTTGGATTCTGGATGGAGACTTATACCATAAAGGGCTATTGAAGTTTGCAGTTTCTGCAGAATCCCTGCAAGACACCATTGTAGTCTTTGTTGCAGATATGTCTAGACCTTGGACTGTTATGGAGTCTTTACAGAAATGGGCCAGTGTCTTGCAGGAACATATTGATAAGATGAAAATTCCTCCAGAGGAGATGAGAGACATGGAACAGAAGTGTAAGTCTTTGTGCATCCATACATTGTTGTCCTTTTTTTTTTTTTTCCTAGGTCTTGCAACTTTCTTTTGTAATGATCAATTTCTTCAGATTAGTGCTTTGAGAATGGGTTGGGTAAGAATTACTTTGAAGTTGTGATTACAGCTCTAATTCAAACAGGCTTATTAGGCTTTAAAGCAACTCTTCCATTTGCTGTGCTAACAAAACATCAGGTGAATTAATGGTCTTAATCCCTTGCAATAATGAGATTTTGGTAATTTGATTTTTAAAAAGGCAAATTTTTAAAAATACTAACTCTGTACACAATCACATTTTTTTAAAATAGTGCCAAAATTCGGTAATGCAGCAAGCTGTCTGCTTTCCTTGGTATCTAAGCCAGGTCCTGTTCCCTTACTGTGTTTTTCTTCAGTAGGTCTATTTGCCTTTGTTTTTCATGAGGCTCAGACTGTGATCCTGTACATCTAGTTGTCTCTCCCTACAGCTATTCCTACCTTGTGACTTTAGGAATGCTGTATAAATTAACTTTCTTTCCTGGCATATCTGTGGCAGGAAGGAATCTGGCGCTGGCAAGCAGTCATCACTGCAGTATTGTTTCCTGCAGCTTCTTTTCTTTCCTAAAATAGTTTTGAATGCTTGTTGAGATTTTTTTCTGTGTTCATATTGAATTACTCCAAAATAAATTCCTTCAGTGGAAAAGACTGTAGCAACGTGTGTTCCTTTTCAGCTGAAGTATAGATTGAGACTGATCCTTGATGGTTGCAAGCTGTACTGGAGTGTTTAAACCCTGCAAATACTGTCTAGTAGCTTCCTTAGATTCACTTTAGGGAGCAGTGCAATCTGTTTGGCATGTCAGCATTCAGATGTATTTGTACAGCTGATCTCCTTTCTGAGTGATAGACACTACTTTCCCGAAAGGCTTGTGCCTATAGCGTACTAGATAGAGTGTAAACTTAATAATTGAAACCACCTGGGTTTGATCACCAGGTTATATTATTATTAAAAAAAAGTAAAATCTGACTATTTTTAAGGGAAAAAGCATTTTTGTGTGTGTGTGAGTGAGATTTTTTAGGAATGGAGATGGAAAGGTGGAGTTCTAGCCTCAGAATACAGCCGCTAACCAGATTTGCACTTTTCTGAGACACAAAATTTTATGGCAATCCAAATAAATGTGGAGTCTGTGCACTTAAATTTTACTTTTAAAAAGAGAACTGTTATCAGGCTTCACTAACAGTGTATTGTGTTTGGGGGACTTTAGAAGAGATTCCAATAGTATTGTCTTGGAGATTTCTAAGTTAAAGTATCGTAGAAATTCCTAGTTTCTCTTGCGCTTTAATAGAGTCGGCGGAAAAGGAAAATTTGAGAGCTGCCTAATGCACACGCTTGCAGGACTCTGCTGCCATCCTATGGCTGAGCAGTGAACTCCAGCCCGCTATCAGCACGCAGGTAAAACGGGGGCTGTCACGTCTCCACTCCCAAACTTCCATCACGCTCCTTTTCTCGGGCACTGTGAGGGACACGTGTCATCTCAAACACTTGTCAGAATTCTGAGTTCTTGCAGACTGTCCCTAAGGCCAGATCTGTGCTCAAAACTCAGGCCACCATAGCTTGTAAGTCTCTTAACAGCAAATTGTGCAAAAAGAAATTCCTGTTATAGCTGCGGCTCTACTACTGTAACCGCTTAGACAGCACAGATCACACGTGCCTGAAGATTGCCTTGTGACTGCAGTCCATCAATAAAGCTACACCAGCAAAGTTTTTTCCTTACGAAAGTGCTGCTGCAGTATGCTTCCCGAGATAAACTGTCACTAAGAAAACGGAGAATCACTGTGTTGCAGTAGCTCAGATATGAAAAAACTGGGATACGAAAGCGCATATGGAAAGCAGGCTGTCAAAGCATAGAAGCAGGGCGCAGAGATGTGCTAAATTCATTCCAGTAAGGCCCCGCTGCAGCACAGCGCCACGTGACTGGATATGTTTCTTGACTTCAGCTTGTAGAACCATATTCCCTTACACTGCTGCTAGGTCTAAGCAGGGGCAGTGGACAAAGCTGAATGTCCGCAGTGCTTTCCCTAGCTGTTACAGTCAGTACTGGTAACCAGTAGTTCTTGTTGACCCCAAGGAACCATTTTCTAGTATTATCCCATTAGCATCTGTTTAAAGTGCTGCTAGGTTGTTCTTTCTCCATTACTAGGATCTTATTACCAGTTTCCAGAAATCCTTTTGTTAGCTCACCATTCTCAATGGAATGAACTTTGGACTGCTTGTCTTTGCTTTCAAGGTTTTCATGGCCTTTCTCCACCCAGCCTTTTGTCTTGTGTTTGCTCTTTGAGATACTGACTCTTGGCTCCATTGGGTGGATGACACTAGGCTCCATCTGGTATATATTGTTGTCCTTTTTTGTGTTGAGAAGCTTTCCTTTTGTGTTAAAAAGCTTCCAGAATGGGAGGCAGGACACACATATGGAAGCAACAGGCTGCCTTGAAATAAATTAAATTGTTCAGAGTATACCAAGAGCATTGCTTGTCTGCTTTCATTCCTATCGCTGAGCTGCCCTGCAGTTCCTTGCTAAAAGCTTGGCTAGTGTGAATTCAGATAAATAATATCAGTTCAAACGTTCTGATTTAATTCAGGGTCGATTATGAGAAATCATTGCTTAAATAACACACATTTGAATAATTATTTCAGGGAAGATCTCTTAAGTTTTGCCTCCCTGTTTGTGACAGCAGAGCGGGAAAGGAGACTATCGAGAAATGCAGTAAGGACATACACTGCTAAAATGGCTGTTATATTAACGTCCTCTGGTGCATTTGAAGCTAAAGACTTGAAACACAGTCACATACTTTTCTGAAAATTAGCTAGTGTCCCATTCGAGCTGAATTAGTTTCAGGTTCTCTGCCTTTTTTTTTTTTTTCTGACGTAGAGCTGAAAGAATTCAAGAATTCTTCTTAAGCTGAAAGATAAAAGAAACTTACTTTGTCCAGACATCTTTTGTCTAGGAGTTCTTTTCACAAGAGTAAAATTTATGATCAGTAAAGATAGTGCACGCCAAAAAGCTAAAAGCTCTATGAATTGATTGTGAGAGCTTAACAGAGTGTGACTATGGAATGATTGTCTTGGAATTTTTTTTTGCATTTTTCTTGTTCTGCTGTTCAGTGCTTTGTGATCTAGCTAGTTAAGTAAGTCGTAGCGTTTGTCTGCCGTTTCCATATTGCACTCAAACAGTACTCCAGGGCTGAGGATTTTATTGTTACTAGAACAATCAAACCTAAGAATAACTGTGGATTGCTTTCTGGGTGGTACTTCCAGTCAATTGCTCCCGTCACATGAATGATACATCTGTTCTTGTTACAGTTAACTTTCCGTAGCTTGTGTACATAAGCAGTTAACTGGAAAGTTGCATTTGTTTGCTATGTTAAATGCAAAAGTCTAAATAAAAGGCTTTTTAACTAGACAAGCCACAAGTTTGGTAGATAAATCAGCACACTGTGGCAGAGGTGTGATTTTTATGGCATATCATCATCTGCTGACAATTTTTCAAATATAATAGGCTATTCCTAGTACTCTACCTTACCAACAGGAAGCAGAATATTACTGATTTGGCAGATGTTTTTCTGGCTTTGTGTTTTATGTGGATAATCTTATCTGTATTTCCTCTTCAAAAAAAATTAAACCAAGTCACTTTCCCCTACTTGTTAATAAAGAAAAGAGTTATTTCCCATACCATATAGACTGTGATTCCTTACCATGAATTACATGGAGGAGAAAATATTCATAGCTTGCTAGAAAAAAGGACAAAGAAAAGATTTATGCAAGCTGTTTGGGCATGTGAACTTTACGTCCATTAAAAGTTTGAGAGTGGAGATCAAGTGAGAAATAGATACGAGAGGTAATGAAAAAGTACTAAATTGCTGTGTGACAAAGAAGCACTTAAACGAAGTGACCTTCTTTATCAGCTGCGTAGAATGCAGCTGGTTCACAGGAGGTAGTGGGACAGCACTTGTCATACAGGTTTACTTGGATTTAACAAGACGAAATTTTGAATGGGGGTTGGATGAGAATCCTTAAAAAGTGTTTAAGAGCCTATCACTAACACACCCTTAAACCACTTTAATTCAGGAACAAGCATATCTGCGTTCAAGATACAGTAGTTTTAGAGGTTCTTAGTACGGCTTTTACCTTCTTTTAACTCTTGCAGCTGCTTCTTCAGCAGATGCCTGTGTTAAATAAAGCTGTGTGGTTTGTGTAGCATTTCTGTCTCTCATCAGGGTTTAATGCCAGATCATCTGCTTTATTAACAATCCACAACAACAGTTCATCTCCACAGCGCAGTTTTTTCTCACTCCATGCATGGATCAACCCGAGTGGGGTACGGCCTTGTTGATGGCTGGTCCGTGATGCCTGGCGTTTGGTACTGCTTACTCTTGGGGAGAGGGAGGAGTTGGGAATCTCAGCTGTCTGGGAATATGGTCTTCATTCCCACTCAGCAGAAATTCACGAGGGTGTGCCATCAGATTTCTGAAGTTTCTATGTTGCATTTTCTATTATTTGTATTAGTAAAATTTGGGGGTTATCTTGAATATTATATTGTCAGAGTCTTACTGTTTCCCAGGGAGGCGCTTTTTTTTTCCCCAAAAATATTGAGGGGGGTTATAGCAATAGGTATCTTAGTAAAGAGAAGATTCTTCTGCTTTGATATGAACAAAACCTAGGAAGCTAATCGTGTCTGATTATAATGCTGTAGTAAATTGAGAGCAGTATTGTAAAATAGTCTTTTTACATCTGCTTAAGTCAGAGAGGCTTATCTGAACGTTTGTGGTGGCTGTAAATGGTATTCTTTCAACTGCTGTAATACACGTTTTCTTCCATCGTGAGCTAAGAAGAGTGTGAGTAATGAAGTAAGTACTTTTTAAAAACCCTTTTCTAGTTAAATGCTCTGGAGTTAATTTAAAATTAAAAAATTAAAATTAAAAGTAAATTTTCTGTGACATAGTAAACATATTTAACGTGCAGAATGTATAATGGAATTTTGATTTGCAGTTGCCGAATATGGAACAGGAGAGCATCTCTCGGAAAGCGTTGTTGTTTCCTCTCCACCAGAAGGCACTGCCTCCCCAAGTTCAAAAGCAACTGCATTTGATTTTTTATATTTTTTTTTCCAGTTTCCTTGGACCTTGGGATATATTGAATTGGTGATTGGAAGTCTTATGGTCTATAATTAATGGATTTTTTTTAAGCTTTCTCTGGTTTAGAGCTCTCCTTTTCACAAGAATCACATGATTCTATGTTTCTCATAAAAATTGTAGATTGTGCAGTTTTGAACAGAAGCTTTTTTCTGATTTGTTCTTCCTTCCACATGCCCATTCTATTGCAGGAATGGTTCCTATTTTGAAAAGGTACAGTGACTTAATTTTGCAAGATTTGTATTATAAACTTTTCCTGAGGTTTTACCACTTCCTAAACCTCAGAAGTATCAGATGGCCTGCAGTACAGTTGCAGTTCCTTCCCTGTCACACGGATGAATGTACTGAACAACACCCTCTTTGTGAATGTGCTGGAGATTGGGAGCTTTTTTGAAGAGTTTTCCTTACTGTACGTACAGTCAGCCTGCTCCTGCCGTTGTCTAGAATAAAGACTTCTTCATGGGAGCAGATCATGGAGCTTTGCTTGCTTTTCCCTGAGGGCTCCTCATGGCTGAGCAAGGAGGCGGCTTTGGGTGGGATTGTCGTGTCCTGGAGAGCCCTGGGCCTTGGTGTTTCCTGTGTCCATTTACATTTTCACCAGGCTTTTTTCCCAAACTAGGTACCAATTGCACTGAGTGTACACTAGGTTACTAAACTACACCCATGTTTTCTGTTGTCAACTCCCCTGTAGTGAAATGTACTGAGGAATGTGTGTTTGTGCATCCTATAGCTCTCACAGCTAGTTGTGATTATTTGTATTAGCTCCAAGTTGCACTTGGTTAGCTTGCTGTAAATTTTGGTGAAGGAGAAGTATTGTGTTTGAAGGGGCAACAAGGCTTACGCTTGCCTTCTGTCTCGTTACAAAAGGAAAAAAAAGTTGAGAAATGAGACTTCTAGTTAGTCATAGATTAATTATGGTTCAAAAATAAGACCTAGTTCCTATGCTGTACCTTAAGAATATCTCTCTCTTAATAGTTATAAAGGAGTTTCAAGAGTATGTAGAACCTGAAGAAGGCTACCAAGGGTCACCTCAGAGAAGAGGCCCTTCTGGCCAAGAGGATGAACATGTGTCTTTGCCACTTGGAGAAAACGTGCTGACTCACAACCTTGGTATTCCTGTGCTGGTAGTTTGTACAAAAGTGAGTTTCTAGTTCTATTTGCTACTATGGAAAATTTAATTACTTTTCTTTTAGAAAGCGTGCTTTATACAGACCTGCAGAATGAATTCGTGATTAGTAGTAATGGTTTGTTTTTTTTTTTAAAGCAAGTTTCTGCTATCAGTGTCAGGTTTTACCTTTTGCTGAAGGGTAATAAACCTTATCAATTAAATGTTAATTACTTTTGATTTATTGCTGGTATTTTAAAACCAAAGGCTTAGAGTAAATGTGATGTGTGTGTAATATTAAGAAAGATGTTTTAAGATGTGCTGCAATTAAATGACTGGGTTTTTCTGGTTTTGTTTTTCCTCCCTTTCTTCCAGTGTGATGCAGTGAGCGTACTAGAGAAGGAGCATGATTACAGGGAAGAACACTTTGACTTCATTCAGTCACACATTCGCAGGTTCTGCTTACAGTGTATCCTTTCCTGTGCTGAAGAGATTTGCTGTAATCTGGAAGGAAGAAAATAGATTTCAGTGTTCAGTTGCACATAAAATTAATCTGAGAAGTTACACTTCAAGATTGCTTGGTGTGTAGTTGCTTACTGTGTAGCATTTGTTGTTTGGAAAATGTTGAGAGATGTATAAAACTTTTTATAGTCTTTAAATTGTGCAAGAGATTTGGGGCGTTTGTTCCTTTATAAAGGACTTGTTTTGTGAGGTGGTTTTTCTTGGTTTTCCCCTCAGAACTATCAATTTCCATGTAAACTGGAGATCTGAGCTGTCTCTTAAGTTTCTGACTTTTTCAGAATTAAGTGCCTAGGAGGGTAGGTAATGTTTCTGTATGTCAGAGAAAAGTATCATGAGTCGTCTCCTGTTACACCCCTTCCTCTCTCCAAATACTAAATGGCTGTAGCTTTTGCCTTGCTTCTCAAAATCAGGTCTAGTAGATATGTGTCCATTAGCTCCTCCTTTGAAATTCTTACTGTAATATAAAAACTGTATCTTAGAGAATTTTCCTTAAATAAATAATCAGATGGGGCTGCCTTGATATATACATCAGTTAAGGAGGAAAAGAACCTCGATCTGTTGTATAAGTACATTGTACATAAAACATACGGTTTTCAGTTTACCACACCTGCCTTAGTGGTAGAAAAGGATGCAGTTTTTATGTAAGTCGATTATATAAGCGACATGGTTTCAGATTGTTTTCTCTTAAGCACTACACTTAATATAATTATATATGTATGTAAATAACTTGAATGGTTTGTGTCATTTGAAAGCTCAGTATGTGACTCTTCTGAAACCCTGAATTGAAAAAACAACTTAGCGCATATGTATTAGTTGGGTTGCTTGGCTCAGAGTTTCTTTGGAATTGAGCTGAGGATTAGGACTGACTTGTAATGAAATTGCCATATTCAGGTAGAGGGCAGTAAGTAAATGGCCTCTGTAGAAGCGCTTTTTGAGACTGAAAAGGCAAAGCTTTCCTTCTTTTTTATAGACCTGCTGGTTGGGACAATGAAAAGAAAATTGCCATTTTACATGAAAACTTCACAACAGTGAAGCCCGAAGATGCATATGAAGACTTCATTGTAAAACCTCCCGTAAGAAAGGTAAAAAAGGATAAACTTTTCCCTGTCCCCCAACAAATAAGTGCAGTTTGCTGAATAGCTGCTAGGAACTACTAATGTTGAAGAACTCAAAATCTAAATATAATTTTTTTTTCTATAGCCAAATGTGTGAAACATCAGACTTTCATTTTCCAGTTGTTTAAAATACTGCAAGCAAAACCAGAAATCATTCACCTTTGTGAATGAAAAGCAGTCCAAAAATAACCATTTCACATGAACCTTTTTGCACGTGTGGGGCAAAAACGCTTTTTGAAAATGTACGTTACTGTTGTGGGACTTCCACAGTTTAAATACGTACACACGTGGCGCTGAGGTTACCATGTAAAGGCAAATCTTGTAAAAGGAGACAGTGAATCACTATTGCGTTGACACAGCATTAATAACCCATTTCTTCATGTAAGCAGGAGCAGTAAATAATCCGTGTGGTTCCTGTATATTGCTGATTTTGTGAGCGTAGGCACACAGGAATAGGGTATGTCTAAAATGGATAATATGGAAAACTAGGGGGGTTTGTTTTGTTTTTAAAAAGTAAAGAATGGTATTAAAGATTTGCCTTTTTCTCCCCTTTCGATCATAAAACCAGTTACAGTTATTTCAGTTTTTACTTCTAATAACAAAATATTTTGTTCAACAGTTAGTCCATGATAAAGAGCTGGCAGCAGAAGATGAACAAGTATTCCTTATGAAGCAGCAGGTAAGAATGGAAGAATGAACGTAAGTCCGTACTAAATGAGAGTTCACTTTAAAGCTCTCCATTGTTACGGCCTTCAGTTTTTCATTCCTCATCGAAATCACTAGATAGCCACTTTGCAGCTTTGCAAATTCGGATGTAATTGTGAAATAAGACTTTTTTTTTTAACAAATACGAGTAGAAAATATGGCCACTTATCTTGGTACGTTGAAAAGAAAATGTGCTGAGAACAGCAATAATTTACATTTCAAAGGGAAGAGCAAGAAGATAACTTGAAATTTCCCAACATAGATGTGTTGATCTTTGATACTTCTAAGACATAATATCTTAGTGTTGCAGTTTTCTTACAGTCAGAGGCTTGAAAAACTTTAAGGTATGAAATTTGGCTATGCTGTATCTTGCTATTTTCTTTACTACTCCATTGCTTAAAAACACCCCTAATCCTACTCTCCTGTATAGTCGATTATAAACATCATAGAGGTTACAGACTTCGGTGTCTGTGGTTCTTGCTTATAGTTCTGGAATGGCTGTGTTAAGACACAGGGCTGAAGTTTACTAGGCATTTTAACACTGTTCTCTAGTGGTAAAGTTTGAAAATATATGAATATCAAAGAGGAAGCCTGTAAATATCAGAACAAAATAATAAAATAATAGTCAGCTTCACTGTATTTTTTTTCCTTTATATTTGCTGAAATAAGTCTAATGTTCTTAATATGTTGTTTTTGCAGTCATTCCTTGCCAAACAGCCAGCAACGCCTACAAGAGCATCAGTAAGTAAATCCAAGAGAAGAGTAGGAGATGTTTTGTTTTTTTCTAGGGAAGAGGGAATGATTCTCACTTGTGAACGAAACGGTTACAACCACTCTGTAAATGTAAATGTAAAATACAGAATTTCCTCAAACTGCAAAAAGTAAATAAATAAACAAGTGGCAATATTTTAAAATGTTGCTTACAAATCACTTCATTCTATTTTGCTGTGGAAACAGAAATATCTGGTGATTATTGAACTGAAAATTTCCTACAATGCTTCATCCGTTCTTTCAGAGGAGGCACATGCCCATATTAACTGCTATTGTTTTGTTTGGTTTTACCCCCCCCAGTGTGCATACACTACAGTGCCAATTTAAAGGTTTAAAAAGTAATTTGTAGAAATAGAAATAGAAACATAAGGTTGGAAGAGACCTCAAGGATCACCTAGTCCAACCGACCCCACCCCCCACCTATTAACCACTAAACCATGTGCTTCAGTGCTGCATCCAACCTTTCCTTAAATACCCGCAGGAACGGTGACTCCACCACCTCCCTGGGCAACCTGTTCCAATGCCCGACCACCCTTTCAGTGAAGAAATTTCTCCTCATCTCCAACCTGAACCTTCCCTGGCGCAACTTGCAGCCGTTCCCCCTAGTCCTGTCACTAGTTATCTGTGAGAAGAGGCCAACCCCCAGCTCGCCACAACTCCCTTTCAGGTAGTTGTAGAGGGCAATAAGGTCTCCCTGAGCCTCCTCTTCTCCAGACTAAACAAGCCCAGTTCCCTCAGCCGCTCCTCATAAGACCTGTGCTCCAGACCCTTCACCAGTTTCGTTGCCCTTCTCTGGACACGCTCCAGGGCTTCGATGTCTCTCTTGTGGTGAGGGGCCCAAAACTGGACACAGTTGTATGTAACACTACATTTGCTCTATGTAAGAAATCCATTTAAGTTGTTCTCTGATTTGTGTGATTTGGACTTTTTTAAGGAATCTCCCGCAAGAGGACCTGCAGGATCCCCAAGAACTCAAGGCAGAGCTGGTCCCGCCAATGTACCCAGTGCCTCACCAATAACATCAGTTAAGAAACCAGATCCAAATATTAAAAGTATGAATAAGCATTTTACTGTTTTTATTATTTCCCTTAAGAAAATCCTTCTTTGTAGAAAGATTTTGGAATTTATTCACTAGTAGTATAGTTAGTTTAATAACAGGAATTAATTACATAGCTTTAGGTTTGATTTTTTTTTTGAGATACGACTTGAAGTAGAGTTCTGTTATTGCCAAGCAGAGTTCAAACACATGATTTCCTTAAGTTGCCTAAATCTATTTATTATGCATCAGTTGGATTGTTAGACTGGGGACTGCTTTAAACTACACACAGTTTTATACTTCATCTCACTTATTCTGGAATCCACAATGAAACCTGTTCTTCTATTAAACCCTCCTAGACTGTCATATTCTACAGCACACGAAGTAACTTGGAAATTACACCTTCTCCCCGCCCTCAGCCCTGTGCGGAGCTCCCTGTTGCTGAGTGGTTTCTTTCCCCTCTGCATTAGGAAAGTTGTTAGTGCCGGGATTGTTTTTAATTACGCACTGCGGTGCTGTACCTCACTTACAGTGGACAGAATACTCATGCAGTTTTGGATCATGTCTCGTTGCTGTATATCCAAGTTCTGATTTATGAGAAGTAGCATGGCATGAAAGACTGCACTAAAATGCCTGTGCAGTTTGTCAGTGGACTTACAAATCTTTGAATTACGTGTCCATACTTAATACTTTGTTTCTTGGCTTCTATGTTTAGAAAAAACAAAAGCATACAAATACTTAGATTAAAATGTTATGACCCTCCCCTCATTCCCGAAGAGCAGCAATATTCTTTCAGTCATCTCTGCCAAAGAATGCAAAGGGCTGGTGTCTTTAAATTGAGCAAGGAGAGACTCTCATATTTGAAGTTTATTTCCTTGATTGGTAAGAGTAATGTATGTATGTAAAAAATAAGTTCTGTCATTACCAGCAATAACTATTCTGTGAGACAGATACATATATATATATATTTGTTTTTTATTTAGATAACGCTGCAAGTGAAGGTGTCTTGGCTAGTTTCTTTAACAGTCTCTTGAGCAAAAAGACTGGCTCTCCTGGGAGTCCTGGTGCTGGAGGAGTGCAAACTACAGCCAAGAAATCAGGTATTTGACTTGTTATTGCAGGCCGGTTTACATATTTTTAGTATTTTATTTGGCCCACATTGGTCTAACTGTGTGTATCTTTTAAATAGGGCAGTAAAGTGACAGACCTTGACAAATCATAGTGCCAAAATGTGCAGTCTTTAAAAAAGAACTAAATTACTGCAACTTCACAACTCCAGGGCTTCTATTAAACCTGTTATAAATTGATTCTTAGAGTGAAGTTACACTGCTGGGATATAAATAACATTTGAGTCTTGATCATGCTCAGAAAGTGCTGATTTTCTTATTTTTTTACTTTAGAATTTCTTCCTTTCTTCAGACTTAACTGTTGCTTAAAGGAAATGCAGTTTATTGGGTTTGAACTGTAGTTTCCAAACTATTGAAATCTCTCCAGAGTGCAGGTTTAAATGAATTGCTTCTTATGACAGCCCGAAGTTATTCTCTCGTTATTCAGTATTTTGTTGTGATCCAACACAACTGATGACAGTGATGAAGTGTGTATGTGCCTGTGCCTGCACTGTATGGCTGATAAGTAACTGCACTGAAAATAAAAGAAAGCCGTCAGAATACTTAGTACCTACGCAAAACTCGGGGTTGTAAAATGTGTGGTGGTTCCACCCGCTACTAGAAATTCAATGTTTTGATTATTTATTTTTTATATTGGCGTTCTCATAGCACTTACGTTCAGGAGCTTTCCTCACAGAATTATTTCCCTACTAAATTATTGATAGCTACTCTACTTCTGATCCCAGACTTGTGAAACCATGTAAAATGTAATGGTGCTGCCAAACCCATGGTTTCTGGGGCTTAGAGGAGAGCGTAAGGCCCAGCCATTCTGAACTGGAAATGAAAAATATTTGATGCCAGCCAGCGATGATGTTGCCAGTGAGAGAACCAGAGCAGTTGTTGGAGTGTCGGTATTTGAACTGAAACTGTTCCTGGAGAGGGGAAGTAAAGATTTTTTTTTTTTTTTCTTCAGTCAGGAAGGGTTTTATATGACATTCCATGCTCTGAAAGCTCAAAAATGGCTAGAATTTGACCTGCGGCAAGTCAGAGGGTTTTTTTGTTTGTTTTTGTTTGGGGTTGTTTTGTTTTGGTTTAGTATATTGAATTTATCTTTATTAAATATATGATAACTAACATTAAAATAAATACTTGTATTGTATATTATTTACATAATACTATTGTATCTACAGTATAAAAATTTTAATTAATTCTTTCTTAATCCAGAATGCCCTCTTTTACTTAACACTGAAAGTGTCCCTGGTTTCAAGTGCAGCCTCGTGCTGTTACTGACCACAACGTCAAATTAACGGTTTTTGTAGAAATAGGACTAGAAATCGCTTTTAGGGGTTGTTTCCCCCTTGCTCTTTATCTAAAGCAGAATCAGTTAGGGAGTTCCTGGCTAGTGATTAAAAACCAAACTCATGTTTGGATGTAATGTCATCTCTCCAGGAAGCCTATTCCAGTACTTAATTTCTCAGTTACGTTTTCTTTTGTACAGTCAGTATTTCTTAATCCCAGTACAATTTGTCTTGTTCAAGCGGAGACAGAGATCGGTGTAACCTCTTTGTCTTTGCAGCGGTCTTTTGCGTATTTGAAAGCTATTGCTCTTTTGCCTGTGACTTTTTGTATGAACTACAAAAATACACTTCTGTTGGCCTTTCCTCACAGGATGTGTTTTTATGGCTCTGATAATTATTACTGTTCTCTGTTGTACTGTACTCAGATGACCTGTTTCTTTTGGTGCTCAGAAATGGATGCAGTGTGTCAGAGGAGGCTTTGTCTGCCCTAAGCAGGAGTTACTTAATCTGTGTTGTGTGTTGTGCTTCTGTTTGGACGTCTCAGTGTGATGCTAGGGTTTTTTTCATTTGTACGTTATTGATCTGGATTTGTTACAACAATGTGCCAGTTTAATACGATCTCTGCCTCCTAGGAGGAGGTTTCTAGTCTGTATCAAATTACCTTAGTATTTCAAAAGGTCGCACATTTGCTTAATCTTTGTTTTCCATTCTATTTTTATGCACCATTTTGATAATCTATATAAATAACTTTTACCTCCAGTCCTGACTTTGAAAATCCCTTGCAGTCCCTTCAGGCGTGCTTGCCAGATATCTGGTATCTTCAACAGCTGGACGTGTTCAATTGCTGAACAGAAATATTGACTAGTATTATCGGTAACTAGTCTGTAATTTTACGAATTACAGTACATTCATTTTTCTGAAATGTTGAGACTTTTTTTTCCTAGTTTATTGATATGAAGGTTATGTGAGATGTGGTACCGACCACTTCTTCCTTTTCCACAGGACCTGTTACCCTATCATAGAAAGAAATGTGGTTGGCCTGACACAACTTGTTGGTAACAGATCTGTGTTGATTGTTGTGCTGGTACGCTGTTTGTAAGCAACCAGAACATAATTGCAGTTTCTGGAAAATACACTAGAGTAAAAACTAACTAGTCTGTAAATGGGCCTTATGCTCTTTCCTCTTTCCATCTTCTAGAACATCATGTGCCTTTCAGGAGTGTTCAAAGATAACAGATGGCTCTGTGTACTTTTTTTTTTTTGTGTCAGCATTGACTTCTAATTTAAATAGATTGTTTATCTCCTGAAACATCTAGAGACAGCAGTCATATCCTTTCTTAACTTTTGTTTTGCTAGACTAAACTAGACAAGTTGTCTTCTAGTCTTGTGTTAGAGGCTGAACTCTATTTTCCCTACTAGTTTCTTCTTCATTAGTTCCCATCATTGGCTTATCTTTTCTTGAACATGAGTGATTAGAATTGTGTGCGGCACTCGAGGTGTATCTCATTCTAGTGCTTGGTGCAGCAGTTCTCTCTCTTTGGTGGAAGTACTTCTCCTGAGTGATGTCAAGATCGCAGCTGGCTTTTCTTGGCTGCATCAAGTTGGCAGCTCACACTCATTCCCTGACTTTCGGAACACAACAGTCGGCTTTCACTCACAAGAGAATATGCCTGTTCCTTGTCAGCTGATGTGCTTGCTTCTTACATGCAACCAATATAAGGTTAAACTTTCCTGAGAAGGGAAGGGCTCCTAACACTGGTGTCTGAAAAGCTCTTGTTGAGTTTATAGGGTAGCTGGTGATAACAGAGATTACTTGCTCTTTCGTGTAAGAGTTGAGAGTATCTTGAGAAAGTCTTATTTACAGCAGCATCCTCTGTGCGAGTAAATGTGCTAAAATGATCTTTGTAGGCATTTTAAATGTCTAATCTAAACTGTTCAAAGAGCCCTAAGTTTTCAGAAGGTTGACACTAAAAATATTTAGCTTTAAAGAGACCATCTGTTTCTCCCACAGCTAAGAATATCCTGTAGTTGAAATGTTGAGTTTCTGTCACAGGGTGAGGGAGACTGTGGATCTGAACTACTGGTCAGCCTGATTGTCTGGGTTCTTCGTTAACTCCTACTTGAGAGCTCTCTCTCATCTGGGCAGATGCTGCAATGTCATGTCCCTTTCTCATGCGGTGTAATTCCGCACCCATCTTATTTGCCTTTATGTTTCTGGACTGTCTTTCTTCCATGGTATTTCAGAGAACTTCAGTTGGTTGTTTCTGTTCTGTGGTGGGTTATTTTTCTTTGCATGGACTTCTAGACTTAAAAAGTTGTTTCATTTATATTCACAAGAAGATTCTTGCAAATTCTAAGATTTGCTTTCACCCTTCCATTCCCATGCAATAGATAAAGAACTAGGATTCCCTGCTCTCACTCTAATCTAGAAAAGAGAATACATATAATTGTATACAGCACATCTAACTGACTACGACTGTTACCATCCTTGAGGATGTTTTTGTAGGGAAACTGAAAGCAAGTAGCAATTTACTTTGTAACAGAGGGGAAATTTTTATTTTCTTTAAAAAGCTCCTTGTATTTCTTCCTCTTTGAAAAGTGCTCACCTATGGTGGTGGTTGGGGGGGTGTGTAAACCTACATATCATTGAACAGTTTGGCAATGTTTTTCCTGTCCGGTATGAGGAAGTTGCAGGAGGCAGCTGCTTGGTATTATTTTGGAGGCTTAAAGGTCCAGTTCATCTAGTATTAAAAAAAAAAAAAAGCCACAATTTTGTTTAGACCTACTTTTGTTTGAGCAAGAATTTTGTGTGGCTTTTATTGTCTTAGGGTTTAGGGTTTTCTAACTCCAAGGTACCGTTAGCTTACATGTAAAAGTGTTTTGTATTGTAAGTTGTGTTACCGTTAATGTACTAATTTTTTCATTTTGTTTAAACACTTCATGCTTTGAATAGATGCTATTAAAGAGTACTGTGGCTTACAATTAGTGCTTAAATCTAAAACCTTTATAGTGATTAAAGGTAACCTTTTAACTTGGTTATGTCTTTGTACTTTGGAAAAAAACACTTAAATCTCTAACAGTCAAATCTTGCCTCCTTAATGTTTTCAGCATGTACGCTGGAAAAAATCCACCTAATATTTCACACACATTTGAGCTGGAAAACAGATGCTTGTTAAATTCTTTGGCTATGTAAGGAAGCTGTACATGGTTATATAATCTACTTTTTGTCTAAAAATATAGCTTTTTAATCTTAAATACTTGTATGCTCTAAGCATTAGAATATAGTATTCCAATTTTAGTGATTAATTTGTCTGTGGGTTTATAATTTTCAGAATGAGAGAATTAAATGGATGGTTCAGTTAGATAATTGTTAAAAAGTTTTGAGTCTAATATAAAAATGTAAGATACGCCTTTCCATGAAATACTTCAGTGTGTCTGTTTCCAATTGAAGAAGTCCTTTGAAATGACTGCTCTGAGATATTACATGAATATGCAATTCATGCCCCCTTTTTTAAGGGAAACATTGTCTGCAGACATAAAAGAGTTCTTTCTGTTAGTTGTTTGATATTAAAACACAGCAAGTATAAATGTCACCAAACAAATGTGATTTTTGTAGCAGGTGTCCTATGCACCTTGGAAAACTTGCAGTTAAAATCTGGGTCTAAATAAAGTCCTTGCTGTCAATACTAATAATAGAATTACATACAGTTGATTTTCATAGAAAATTCTAAATGTGGTGGTTTTTAAAATGTTAGTAGCTGTAAAATATATCGCAGGTATTTTTATGCTTTATGCTGCTGTATAATTCAGCATTTCGTCTCGTTAAATTCTAAGGTTTGATTCACTTTATCGGTCTTTACATAGACATCACCTTGCGTTGTGTCAGGCCCCGTGTTCTTGGGTAGGTGGCGAAATAATGAGGAAATGAAATAATACACTGTCATACAAAAGTGATTTTTTCTGAATACCGGTACTCATCAGTTAAAGCATTTCATTGAAACTAGATTGCTTTAACCTTGTCCTTTTTCTTTTTAGGACAAAAAACAGTTTTAACAAATGTTCAAGAGGAATTGGATAGGATGACTCGCAAGCCAGACTCTATGGTAACAACAAACTCTCCTCCAACAGAGAATGAAGCTTGATAGCGCATAAAAAATGCATATGTAAATGACCAAATAACTATGTATATTGATCTGATAAGACCAGGAATTTTCTGCTATGGCAGATGCTATCAGTTTTTTTGGGGCAGGGGAAATGAGCTTACTACATCATTGCCTTGTCCCAGTAAAAAGTGCACATTCAGGAAGTTTGCATATAAAATCCCTCTGTATAAGATAACCATTTAGAGTTTATATAGGGCAATTCTTTTGGTTTTGGAGGTAAGCAGGTGCGGCGGCATTTCCTGTTGTGAAGAACACAGAGAAGCAAAATGGAGAATTCTTACTAAAATACTACTACTGACTGCACACAAGGCAAGAAAGAGAAATGAAACCCTCTTTCAGAGTTACTGGAATTGGCTACTTGTATGTTTTCAAATGCATTATATTCTTGGAAAGGTGGTGGTGGTGTAACAGAGCATTAATTAGGTGACAGAAGCCTAGGTAGGGAGCGGAGCCCTAAAAGGGGAAGCAGATTTGGGACAGTGAGAAACTCGAACGTTGGATTGACTGGAGAGGAGCAATGTTGTTAAATCCTGTGTTTCTCATAGGGTAAATAATCACTGTTTTAAAAAGACTACTTTACATGGAGAATTCCAGGCCAAACACTAAGCATCATGGGAATTTATTCTTGTTATAAATCTTGTTTTAGTTTTTAAAAATGTCTAAGAGTGTGGATGCCCTTTCTGGTGTAGCTGACAAAGGGAGAAACTATAACTTGTTTAGATCCAAGTGCCTGGCACAGTGTGAGATGTGTCTTTAGAAGGTGCTTGAACTTACTGTGCACTGTAGTACAAACAGTCACTGTTTGGTTTTTATTTTAAAATCAGTAGTTTGGCAATTTGTATTTAATTTTAAATCCTGTTTTCTGATAGCTTCTGCCTTTTTTTTATGCCAGGAGGCTGGCCTATGAAGAATGGTGGGTGACGTATCATTTTTCCATAATGAAATGTGCTACAGAACACTCTAAGTATTTTTTTTTCTTACTTTTTTTTAGCTAATTATTAGCTACCAGTTGATTCCTGCCTTACACCTATGAAGGTTTTTAGAAAAAACTTTCAAGGCCCTAGTTCCAACCACATCTGCTGCAGATGCAGCCAGCTCCAATTCTGAAGGTCACCTAAAACGTATGAATGTGTACGTGATGAACAGACTCAATAACTTGTTTTATATTTTCTTTAATGTAGCATTTCATTTGGAAAGATGGGTTGTGGTTGTCCCCGTTGCTCTGACGGAGCACTGTCCATGGTCACATAAAACCATCGTTCTGTTCAAACAAACATAACTGCTATGGTTACTGAAATGGCACTTTGATTTTATATACAGTATGCTTGTTTTACATGTACACACTACCATAAATTAAAAATACCAAGCATATTCTGTGCTTTTAACGCTGAAGGGAAAAACCACAATTTGAATTATGCAGAGTTTACTTTTTATTGATATGAACTTGTTGTACTAAATCTGATGTCTGGATATAACTTCCCTAATATATATTGTTACTTAAATATACAGAATTAGATTGACCACTAACACAGTACTGGATGTTAACTTCAAATCCTATGTTACATCAAGAGGCTGTTCTTGTAAGTCTGTCTGAACATTATCTAGAAAGCTAAGAGTATTTACTTGCCTCTTTGACAAACATTAACGTATGTTATTTGTGCCAGTTTTTTTGTTGAAGATACTATATTTTTCTTCTTTTTTACTTTTTTTTAAATAAACGGTATGACCTGAAGTTATTCAGTTGTCTAGATAACAGTTAGACTAAGACTGTAGATGGCTGATGGGTAATGTGGGTGTGCTTCCTGGTGTAATGGGTGCCAGTTGCAAGTTACCACACCAGAAGAAGTAATTACACACTGTCCTCCTGACACTGCGAATTGAGATTGGAGACTAAAACATCAAAAACTCAGCAGAGAAATTGAAAAAGTGTGTGATCGTAATGGGACATAGTTTGAAAACCTCAGTCGGAAACTGCGTTTTTTGTCACCTAACCTGATAAGCACTTTCTCTAGCAATATGGCGAAAACTTAAAACTGAAGTACTTTCCAGTTCTATAAAATGTTAAGTGTACTAAAATGGATCAAAACTGATACTGTATGATAACTTACAAGCTTTGCAGAAAGATGCTTCTGACAAAACAGAAACAGATTTCCAGTTTCTAATTGCAAGTGAATGCTCCTAGTGTACTGAAAGAAAGTTGTAAGTAATGTAGCATCCTGTGGTTGCCAAAGTCTGTGAACTTTGGTGAGCTGCACAGTCGTTATTCTGGTGTCTTCAAGCATTGGAACCAAAGGCCAAATTGCAAACAGCCTTTACATTTTCAAGTGAAACGTCATTTTATTTGCAGATACACTTGTATGGTAGACTGTTTAAACTATTATATGACTATATTTATATGCATTATAGTGACTGCATCTACTGTTCACGTTTAAACTAAGAAAACAAAAGATGGAAGCATTCAACTTGAAGCAAATAGAAAAGTTTAAAGATTGGCCCTCCATAAAAATGCTGTGGTTATGCTGCTTGATTTTAAGTTTGCACTTTTTTTATTGGCATTTAAAAAAACTGTTTAAACTGAACAGAATTTCGTGTTTTATTTAATTTAACTACGTTGAAGGTGACTGCTCTGTACATCATGAACTTAACAATATACATGCTGTAAATGAAAGTTCACTGTCCTGTATACAAAGTTTATTGTTTTTTTTCCAACTTACAATTAGGACTGCAAATGTATGAAACAAACCTTAGTCCAGTTGTATGGCTTTAACCAGGTGCAGTATGCAGTCATGTGGAATCTTGCTTTCTAGTGCTGGCAAAATGAGGACGTCTTTAATTACTGGCTTCAATAAACACGAATCCAGACTGCTTTATGCTGTGCTTTTTTGTTGTTTTTAAGGTCCCCCTTCTAGACCTGTTTCTGTGGGAGCAGAATATTAGTGAGTTCTGTGAACAGGAGAAATAAGTTGGTTTGTACAGTTGTGTACCTTAGTGACAACTTTCTTCTTGGGAGTTCCTGTATCAGCCTTGCTAATGCAGCTCGTCTCTGGAGTTGCAAGGAGCATGCACCTTGTGTAAGTAAAGCGGAGTTGGTATAGCTACATTTGCAGAGAGGTGTGCTCGTGGTACGTTACACGTAAACAGTTACGTCAGCAGAAACGCTTTTGAATCAAAGCAATATACTTCATGAGAATGGGGGAACAGTTGTATACTTTTCCAGGTGAAGATGTATACCTTCTAATATATTTTGTGGAATACTGTCTCCAAGCAGAGCGCTAGTCCTAAATTTAAGATCCAGGCTATGAGAAGTTTAAGGAGTAAATTGCTTGAGTAGTGGAAATGCCCCTACTCTGCCAATAGCAAGGTGAGGTTTTCTCCCTTCGGTGTGTGTTAGCAAGTTCTTCCTAGTAAGCACAGGAAGAGTAGACTGATCTAGTTAGGATTCTGCTTGTTTGCTTCATTGTTGCTGTCACTGGATGCCTGTATATTCCCCTGCATAGATTGAAGTTCTAGTTACTGTTTATTGAGTCACCCTGCCTCTGAAATACAAATGAACTAAGCTTTTCATTTCTAAAATGCCTAGTTTCTCTAGTTCCTCAATTCCTTATGAGGCCATCAAACAATTACCATTTTAGAATTGCTATCATGCTTTATGTTCTAATGAGTTCATTAAGGTAAAGAATTGATTTTAGTCCTTTAAGATGGGATTTAGAAAATATTTTTTTAATATATGAAGAGAATTAGTTTCCTCCCAAAGTAACATAATAGCTAAACTCCAGAGATGCTGAAATTGAAAGTGACTTTCTTCAGAAAGACCATAATGGTGAATTGAAATGGAAGAACACTTTTGCCTTATGTTTAATTTACTGTTGTTCAACTGTAATTTGTTTTTTTGAAAGCAAAAAGTCTCCAAATTAAAAAAAAAAAATAAGGTTTTGGTGTGGAAAATACCTTGCAGGAGGCTCTAAGCTACTCTTGGCAAGATGAATCTCTCACCACCTGTACTGTTCCAGAAGGTGGTGTTAACCCCTCTGGCTTTTCCGCCATGGCAGGATTTTGTTAGGGAATGAACTCAGATAAGAACCTTTGCTTGAATAAAATCATCAGTTTCTGAGTCTTTGTGGTTCATACAAGGGAAAGACTATAGATTATTAGGTTGTTACTGATGACCTAAACCAGACTCTGCTTGTCCGGGTCTATACGTAGAGCTGCATGGAAAATCTAAATTTAATATTTACTGCCAAAAGCAGAACTTGTCCATTATTTGGTCTTTTTAATTAGAAAATAAATAATATATTCATGGGACAGAGGCAGTTTAATTCCAAAAGCAAAAAATTCCAAAATTTTGTGGAATTCAGTATCCCCTTCAAGGCAGCATTGACATAAAACTTCCAGCCTGTTCTACTACAGCCTTCATAATAATGAATTACTACTTACTTGTCTGATCCAGTCAGATTGTGTGGAGAAGATAATGTGAGCACAAATAATTAAGAAAGCCAACAGTCTGAACTAGTGCTTTGGGCCACCACGCAGCTCTGGTGCACAAACATTGAGATTGCTGCAGTCAAATGTAACTGCAGTTTACAAGCAGCCATTCCGTGCAATGGGAGTTGCAGCGGTGCAGGTGAGGATGACTGATGCCAAGATCTGACTTGTCAGTGCAAGTGGGCCTGTAGCACTGTTGCCCTCTGCAATAGCTACGTCATCACTCCCGTTTGTGTTCCAGTATTCATAGTCACAGACTTCTGAGTTACTGGAGAAATGGTCACACTGAAACCGCGCTAACAGTCTGTTGTTTGCAGACTTTATGTGGCAGAATCAACATTGCTAGTTGTAACTTTTTATCTGAAGAAAAAGATCTTTGGCTCCCCTCTCCCTGACGATTAATTACAATTATGTTTTGTTGAAAGTTTCTGGAGATGAAATGTTCCAAGGTGTCAGACTTGGGATCAGTGCCTGTAGGTAATGCTGAGGAACGTGCCATTGCAAGATGCCATATGCGTTGCTTGTGATGTTCCCTTAATAACTCGTTTGGAGGGGTTTAGGCTAACTATCTTTCAAAGCGTGAATTGCTGAATTTTTCCCAAACAAAAGCAGTTTCATTCAGTTCAAAGAATTTAGTTAATATGGCTTAAGCTTTTTTTCTTTCTAATATTGAGTTGTCTTAATTAAGACACCCTGGTTCCTTCCTTTCAGAACAAAAGCTGAAACAGTCATGTCCAGCACTAGAAGAAAACAGTTGTATCTGTGCACAAGAGAGCTGAATTAGGCTGCACAAGCTGTCTGTGCAGAGCGTTCGACATTTCAGTATGAATACTCACTTATGAAACTGTTGGTACTTGTTCGTATGTAGTGCTCAGTGTAGCTTTATGATGCATGTAAAAATGTCATCCTTGTCTCAGACTTGCCAGTGCTTAAAGCAAAAAAATCCTTCAAAATACGCCAGAAAGGTGTTTGCAGCTAAAAGGTGCTAGGAATAGTCTTGCATGAATATTCTCAAGAGTGTGCAGTGCAATAGTGAAGTTCCTGAGAAAAGGAAACACGCAGTTGTACGTCTGTGGCACTCAGCTTACCAGGTGGACAGCAATCCAAAAACCAGGGACTTTCCTTTCAGAGGGAATGAAATGACAGCATTAGAATTGAGTTAATTGGCAGAGCAGAGGGAGTAAGACCACTGAAAAGATAATGAATGGAGATTGCTCCTGAGGCTTGGACCAGATCAACGCCATGTATTGTTCACTGGACTTACAGTCGAGGACTGGAGGACAGTACCCTGACTTGCATGCAGTGGCCCAACTGGCCAGCTACACTTTCCGTCTTGCCCTATGTTGCCCGTTTCCCTCTGTGAAACAGCCCAGCCAAGTTTTTGGTCTGACACTCGCCTTTTGACTGTCCTGCACACAGTTTGGAATAGGCGGTAAAAGCCTGAGCCAGGTGCAGCCAGTTCACAACATGGTCACAGCGCAAATAGGAGTGGTGGCACGTGTTGTGGGAGGTGATACGTGTCTGGGCAGAAGGGCCCGGTAATTAAAGTCTGTATCTCAACGCAGACATAACCCACATCTCTGTTGCAGAGCAAACTTGGATGTTACACTTGTTTAAATGACCGTATTGATCGTGTATGTCTTAAATGGTAGGATAAAGGTGGAGATGAATGTCACTTGATGTGGTTGGGTAATAAAAACTGGTTTATATTGACAATAAATTACAAGTAGTATCAAATGAAAATCTCTTTTCCAGAGGAATCAAGTGAAGGACTTGGTGTACTGACTATGCTTTGGAGATTACTACAGAGTGAAGATGTTCAAAATTTTCAGATGGTCTGAAAGACTTACGTTACAGTGCCCATAGGCAGAGAGGGAGAAGGAGGAAAAAAATTCCATTTTATTAAAGATCAGTCACTGACTGCACAGAAAATCTCCTAAATCCAAAACAAAGGTGAAAGGCTAGGGGGAGAGCTCTTGGTACTTCCAGCCAAACCCAGAACTGGATTTACCTAGCTTAAGTGTGGAGGTCAGTAAGGAGAGTGATAGAAGCTTTTATCATCTGTGCTGTAATCTCACTGTGTTACTCAGCTAACAAATACTCAGCAGCTGTGAGCTGACACTGTAGAGTCACAGAATCATTAAGGTTGGAAAAGACCTCTGAGCTCATCAAGTCCAACTGTCAGCCAAACACTACCATGTCTACTAAACCACGTCCCCAAGTGCCATGTCTACATGTTTTTTGAACACCCCCAGGGACAGTGACTCCACCACCCCTCTGGGGAGCCAGTTCCAATGCCTGACCACTCTTTTGGTGAATAAATTTTTCCTAATATCCAATCTAAACCTCCCCTGACACAACTTGAGGCCATTTCCTCTCCTCCTATTGCTAGTTGGGAGAAGAGACCAACACTCACGTCACCACAACCTCCTTTCAGGTAGTTGTAGAGGGCAATAAGGTCTCCCTGAGCCTCCTCTTCTCCAGACTAAACAAGCCTAGTTCCCTCANCCTCACCAGTGCCGAGTACAGGTGCACGACTGCTTCCGTAGTCCCACTGGCCACACTATTCCTGATACAAGCCAGGATGCTGTTGGCCACGTGGGCACACTGCTGGCTCATATTCAGCCAGTTGTCAACCAGCACCCTCAGGTTATTTTCCACTGGGCAGCTTTCCAGCTGCTCTTCCCTACTTCTTACCAATTCTTTGGTAGTAACTGCAAGTTCCTGTTGTAACGGGCTAGTGTTGAAAAAAACAAGTGGTATGTTAGAATCATAGAACCACAGAATGGATTGGGTTGGGAAGGACTTTAAAACCGATCTAGTTCCACGCCCTGCCATGGGCAGGGACACCCTCCACTAGACCAGGTTGCCCAAAGCCCCATCCAGCCTGGCCTTGAACACTGCCAGGGAGGGACATTAGCCTTTGATATATGTAAGAGATTGGGGTTAAGGAATTGATACCGAAATTTGTGTACGTTATAAACCCGAATAGTTACACACAGGTTTATTTTCCTGGGAAAAGCATGCCTGCCCCATAAAAACTGGATTGTCAGTAGGCAAGTATAATTAGCGACTGTTTAACTAGCTGTATTAGGATGTTCTGACCGATACCTTGCAATGCTGTTTTGCTGGGCTGAGAAATTGCCAGTGAAATTGGCAGGATCTGAAATACTTCAAATTTAGCAAGAGCCTGTCAAAATCTTTCCAAGTCACCTTTTAGCTGAACAGAAGTACAACACAACTATTAAGAGAATGCTGTCGCATTTAAAATATTTTTAGCATGGTTTCCTTTGCTTTTGCATTTGTGCTCTGTCCTATTGTACCCCCTCCTCAAAAATAACTTAAATCTTCTGGCCAGCTTCAGTAATAAGAAAGGTCTCGGAGATAGCTGACTTAATACCAGTTGCATGAAAATTAGTGGCTTGGTGGAGACGATAAATCCAAAGATTTCCTCTGCTTTAGGTAGGGATTGCCAAGTAAGTTTGGCTAGTTCATAGGCGAGACAGGCCAAACAAAAATCCATCGGTCTGCACACATGGAACCTGGCATAGTGTTTGCTTCCTTTAGCTCAAGCAGTAGTTCGCGGACATAAATAGGAGCTAAGCCTGCTGTGTGTGAAAAGGGACCCTCGGGAGGGTGCTGGGTCATTGGGCTCAGTGGGAAAGGTGAGGTGGGGCAGGTAGGAAGGGAAGACATAAGTCTGCAAGGAATCAGGATTTATTAGTTCCGCTGTGTATGGCTTTGTAGAGTTGGGGCCATATGCCTGCCTTGAGTTTATAGCCAGGGATGGAAGACTTGAAATTATTTTTCCTGTTTAAAAAAAAAAAAAAAAGCCAAACCCTCCCCTTGCATGTAGAAGACCTGTGTAGCTAAAGAAGTACCCTGCAAGGGAATGAGCAAATTCTGTCATATGGAGGAATGAACTGCTCTTGAAAAAAAGGGATATTCTTAGAACTGTTGTCATGTTAGCTAATGTTAGCAATAAACTGTAGTTCAGCTGTAAGTAAAACAAATTCAGAAGGATAATTAAAAAACGAGCGTTTTTAACATTTGCAGCGCCCCACCAGAAGCGCAGGGGACCGACCGGTTTGGGTACGTAACAGCAAACACAGTATTAAACCAGTTGAGGTCAGTTGTTTTCGCTGGCCCATTTCGTCCATGGAAAGAAAGAATGTAGTGAGTGTACTTCATCTTTTTTTTTTTAAGCCTGCTAAGGGACCTTTAAAACTTTGCTTATAAAACATGGTTTATACAGTTTTTTCATCCTCCCCTTCAGCTTCCCACGTCCTCAAAAAATAAAAATCAGCTCTTTTCCTCCAAAGGCCTGCTGTACCCTACGTCCTCCAACTCTTGCTATAAAAATACTGGATAGTGCAGGGGCAGCATGACCATGTCCACGCAGTCAGAGGGAACTAGTGTTTTCTGACCTTCTGTTCCAGGCTTGTGTGTTTTTTATGGTATTATTGGAAGAAGACTACCTTTTTTCTCAGTTTGGGTCTTTTTTCCCCCTCTGTTCCCTGAATAAATGTAGTGCCATGAATAAAATAAACACTGCTGTCAGTCTCTCTGCATATTTTTCAGCGTGCTTCATTATACAGGATTCTTTCAAAAGAAATATAACCCACAGTCTTGGCTGGTTCCCAGCACCATTAAAGGTCTACTGGCACTTTTCTTAAGAATATGAGGTTTTACTTCTATTTTTTATAGAAATTAATTTCACCTCCCTGCTATGTAGAATGTCTGCTGCCCTTCAGCCCAGCTTGCGGCTGCAAGGTAGCCCCTCTCTGGCACTTGCAGATGTCCTTAAAAGTTTTTGGAGGTGAAAGGAGTCAGTGACGAGTTTATCAGTGATGAAGGCAGGGGAAAAAAACAAACATGGACCAGCAGACAGTACTGAAAGAGATGCCAATCGCTAATCCTGGAGTAAAAAAAAAAGAAAAAAGTTGCTCTGTGAATGGCTCATTGTTAATCGCATATAGAGTCCTGATCGTAAGTCTGCAAAGTAAGGGCCTAACATTTTTATTGGCAGTGCTGCCCTTTTTTTGGGGGGGAAGGTTCTTTTGGTTGGTTGGTTTTTGAAGGGGAAATACTGTTTCCTAATAGTAATGGTGAAATTCCAGGAGTGACACCTGTACCTGTCCCCTTAAAGGTGAAGCCAACCCCATACAGCTCCTTGGGATGGGTCTGGTGGTGACTTCCAGCCCCTGCCACCTTCTGGTCCCAGCTGTGGGACCTGGTGGCTGCCCCGTGGCACTCATGTTTGAGGGACCTGTCACACGAGCACATGGCCTTCCAGGGCTGCTCTGTTTATTTTCCAAAGCGTACGGGCTGGAATATGGGTGAAGGTGTTGAAAGTATGCACAGGCTAATGTTATAGTGTAACTGCAGGACAGGAATAGATTCACTAACGCTTTCTGTTACTACAGCTGCACTTCTTTAACCAGACGAAAAGCCAAGAGTCACTCGCTGCGCTGTGTCAACGTGTGTCTAAAGTCCGCTGATGAAACTGTCAGGTTTGAGAAGCGGGCACTATGCTGTCAGCCTGTGAAGCTTTTCTGGATATTCAGTGGAAGAAGATTTTATAGGTTGCCCTTCAAATTAGTTTCCTTCTGTCCTTCTCTCTGCTTCTCTTGGTACTTTCCTCAGCTGACACAACTGCTTTGACTCCTAGCTGAGGAATTCAGCTCTCCTTATTGCTCCTGAAGTGCCTTTATGCTGAGTGGTCTTACCCTGGGAGGTTGCACAGAGCTACTTCAGCTGCGGTTGGACATGGTGAAGCAGGAATTGTCAGACTGTTCAGCAGCAGTTAGCCTCTACCAGTTAGAGATAACTGCCTGCGTGGCTCCGCACCATTCTGTCTGATTTTCTTTCTGCTTAAAGTCCATGTCAGAACTTGCAGCTTATTCCTGTTCTATTAATTCCTAACTCTGACTTAGCAAAATTATTTGCCTGCTTCCCATGCTGCTCATGGCTACAGAGTAAAAGCCTGCATGCCGCACTCTCACACTGTGAAAACGAACAATTTACTGAACTAAGGTACTTAAACCTACCAGATGTTCTCCTAAAGCAAATTCTTTTTCAGTTTTTTAGGGGGGGGTGGATTGTTGGTTTTTTTTCCCCAACTGAAAAGTTGAGAAAAAGATTCAGCATTTTTTACATTGAGAAATTCAAGGGGAAAAACCCCTCTTCTCTGATGCCAGAGTTAAACTCTAATCACTGCTCAGCTCTCTTGGAATTTGGCAGCATACCAGCGCTCCTTCCCTTTGGTAGGTCATGTGGAAATACCGAAGCATTTTCTTAAAGAACCTCTCAGCTATTTTCAGGTACTTCCACAGATGTAATTTTCCTGTTAGGATTCTAATTCCTTTTGCACTTTTAACTACATTTAAGGTAATAAGCAACATTCAGATCTACAAAATTTTATGTATAAACATTAAATACTTTTAAGTGTGTTAAAACTACATAAATGCAGCTTTAAAAATCTGGTTTAAAGTCGATATTCCTATTCAGTTGCAATAGAATCACACACTTTCATCTTGAAAATAAAACTTAAATGTGCTTAATGAAATGAACCCACAAGAAGTTCACAAGTTTATTAAAGGCTGTATGAATAGCTGAGGTGAAAGGTGAGAGATGAGGGTTGTTTTGTTCAGTTTGATCAGTTACAATATTCAAGATTCTCTTTCCACTGCTTTTTACACCTAAATAACCAGTTGGCTTTAATTTATCACCACTGTTCTGGAGAGTCTTTCTGAAGGGGAACTTTTAATTCTGTTAAAGCTGGCTTAACTGGTCTGTAAAAATACAGATCTTTGATCATTTAATTATAGTGTCTATGAACAGCATACTTGGATTTCCTCCCCTCTATGCTGTTTCTTGTTTTCACTGTTCAGTAATGTTTTAGCTGGAGATGAAGTGCTCTCTGATGAATTCCATGATCTGATTAACTTGATACTATGGTGGTGTCTTGAGTGCTGATTGTTGACCTGGTTCCCTGTTTTCCTAGCCTTGGTATGCAGACACACCATGAAATGGCAGGCTGTGCTTGAAAAGCTTACGAACTTGTAAAAACAAAGTTATCTGAAAGCAATGTGATCTGCCATGGATGAATGCAATGACCTTTTTACTGGATCAATACTTTTATTTACATATTAAACGTAGACTTTTTTTCCTTCAAGGCTGAAAAGGTGCCATATCAGGCAAGAACGTGTGTAAAAGATTCCTTTGTTAAACGTTGGCAGCAACTTTGTGAGCCCTTGCCAAGTCTGTCCAGCCCACCCACCCGACCAGGAGGACGCCAGAACGCCCCCCGGTATGGTGTGGTATTGGCGCTGTGCCATTTATAGCAAGAGGGACGCTGGCTGTACAGAGCATGGTGCTGAGAGGGGCACCATGGCCATGGATGGCAATGCCAATATCCCGCTGCCCTAGGAGCTGCCTGGAATGTCTGTGAAACCACGGTCAGTGACACTGTCAACACGCCTGCTGACAACATGCCTCGCAATTGTTCAAATAACACTTTGGATAGAGCAGAGAGAACACCTGACTGTGCTTTCACTACCTAGGCAATTAGCTCACTAAGGAACAGAGGGGTTTCGGTGTGTCCATACTTTGCCACGTCCTCAAAATGCTCTGATGATTTTAGATACACTTCAACTTTGTGTCCTCCACTTTACACGAAAAACTGCGCTACTAAGAAGTTTGCTGTAGGCTGCGGGAGGCAGTGGCTACACTGAAAAGCAAAATCAAGATCTCTTATCACCTAACCTTTTTCTTAAATCTCTCAACCGTCTCTCCCTTTGTCCTTCATTTGCCTTCCGCAATACCACCTTGACTCTCCTTCAACATACCGATGTGTTTGGGTTAGAACTGCAAAAGATTCATCAAAATAATGTTCATTAGATGTTTAAAAAACATTTTCATTATTTTGCTCAGGACAGTTTTCTAGAACTACTACATTTCATATTGTTAGGCTAGTTTCCTGTGACGCAGGCAACAGTGTTTCCATCCTTCTCCATGCCTTGCTCAGGTTTTCTCTTTTCCTCTTCTCTTAAATTTTCCTGCTGTTTGGCCTTCACCAAAGGGCAATGTTTTTGTTTGCTTAAGCGTATCTCCTAACTCTTCAACTTGCTTGAAATATCAGCCTCTTCCAGTGCCAGGGTGTGCCAGAGGAGAAATGAAAAGACTTCTATTGGCTGCATACTGTGAACGATGTCTCCTATTAACTGACTGTTCCTGGCAGATAACCCCCCCGACTCTTTCTCCAGCCAGGGTTCCTGGTGTGCTCTCTGTCTCTGGCCCTACTTCTTAGGGTCTGTTTATACAGAGGCCAAAGAAAAGACGAAAAATCTCTTGAAACTAAAATTCATGTGGTGCTGAGCAGAACCCTCTAAAAGAAGAAGGATTAAGGCGTTTCCAGAGAACTGAAACGGAAAGATGAAGCAAAACACAAAGATAACTGGAAAGGACATCACAAGGTTGATCATCTACGGTGCTCATAAAGAAACTGTAGCAGTAAGAAAGACTTGGGAGGCCAGAGGACGGTGCTGGAAGAGTGAATACATGTGGAAGTCCTGTACTAGTACTGTGAAAGAAAAGGGGGTAGACTGTCAATGGCAAGAGTAGCGATCTGGCTGATAAAGACGGCAGATCGCAGGATGCGACACTGAGTATCTTGAATTTCAGCTCGGTCTGTGGTACATACACAACGGTCCGTCTGTCTCCATGTGGAAAAAAAAATCTTCAGCTACATTTGATACACCGGTATTTGCCAGATTGTGCTGCTATTTCTCCGTATTTATGGTGACACAACAAGAGAAAAAACGTCTCCCAAAAGTGACTCGGAGCCTGCCGGAACTAACCGTTTACTGGGAAGACTTCACTATTTAAAATCACACTTTAAAACGTTTCTAACCCCCACGGAAGGACACCCTAAAGGTCTGCAGGGTTGGAACTACTGCGGGTACAGCGTCGTGGCACCTGAAAGCGCGGTTCCGAGCGGTGCGAACTGCCTTGTGCCTCTCGGAGGATTAACCCCGAGTTACGCACACCATTTAAAATCCTCAGTGTCAGCATCAACAGCACCGCTCTCCGAAACCACCCGAACCCAAACAGCCCCTAACGCTAACGCCTTCTGAAGCGCCAAACCGCCCGGAGGCAACAACGCCGACCTCCCCGCGGCTCCGGCGGAGCAAGGTGACCCGCCGGCCGCCTCCCCCGC
>VWZZ01002235.1:890060-948832 GCA_013399095.1 Psophia crepitans | reverse complement strand
GGTTCGGGCGGCTCGAGGGACGCCGGGCTTCCTCGCGTCAGGTGCTGTGGCGTGTCCTTGCAGTGGGAGACGGCCCGGGTTAGGCCTCCGTTGCGGTAGGGTTTGTAGGGGTGTCTGGCTATTTTAGTAAAAGATTTTACCTCAGTGTGCGCGCCAGGGCCTGCCTATGCCCATAGATCGCCGGGGTGCTAAAAGCACTCCACCACTACAGGTTTTGTATAGGTTAAAAAAAAATAAAACTAAGGCAGCTTCTCCGCATGTAATTACTTCAGTTTAAATATTAAATGTTCTTTCACTTTGATGGACTGGCCGCGCGGAAGCTGTGTGAGCTGCAGGCGCGGCGTCCCCGGGGCTCGGCTTGGTGCCTGCAGAGTGGTCGCTTCCCTGCTTGCCGGTAACAGGCTGGAGCTCTCTTAAGCGCACGGAGTAAAGAAAGCCTGGAAGCACCTCCACCCCCCAACCCCACGTTTTTCCATTCTGAAATAAAATATAAGCTGTATTTGTTCGTGTACTTTGAACAGCTAAACTGTTCAGGCTGACGGAGCCCGTGGAAGTCGTATAGCGCCTTAGCAGCTAAATGCGCGATAACACCTAAGCATTTTGTCAGTTTTTCTGTGGATGATGCTGATGTTTGTCTGTATCTGAACCCTAATATTACTATTTCTTAAATCAATAAATGTGTTTTTCAGGATATTTTAGATAATTTATGAAAATGGTGGAGAGCTTGAAATAAAATTTTAAGTAGCTTCTTATAGGGTATTGCAAATTGTTTTCCCTTAAAATGGGTGAGTTCTTTGCAGACTGTGGTGGCAGAAACACTTTAATATTTCATATATATAACTTCAGCATTTGAAACCCCTGCTGGGTAGTACGTAATAAAGCTTGCACGTTTTCATGTAAAATACATTCAAAGTATCCTAAGTTCAACAGTGACACAAGTTTATAGAGGGCTGCGGTGATGAATATATGATCTTTTTTTACAAATACCCAGTAAAATCCAAAATTTGGAAGTGTGATTTGTTTTCTTCTCATCTCTTCGGTGTAGAGTAGAATCTGTGGTCTGCAAGTGGTAGCAAGGAGTAGGTTACCTGAGTAGTCTAACAACAGGGAATAGCTGTATTTGTGTTACGTGTTTTTGGGACTGAAGCCAACGAATCTGTCATCACTGTGCAACATCTACCTGTCTTTGAACTGTTAAAAACACGTGGTGGAAATCCTGGGGTGGTGCTTCCTAATACACTGAAATAATCTGCCCTTGGGATTTTTGTTTCTGTTCCTACTGCTGATTCCTTTCTGTAGTACACTAATAACTGTGGCAGGTCACATTAAAAGCTTGTAATTAAAATGAGTGATTGCTGATCATGAGTAAGCAAATCCTTTGTTATTAAACTCTGATTTGCTTGGAACAAGTTCCAAAGATACATGGAGTACACCTCTTAATTTTTTAAGTCTTGTAAAGAAAGATGGGGGAAACCCATGCTGTGCTGGAGTTACAGATAGAGGAGTTTTCTTGTCTGTTGAACAATGATGTTGCTACTTCCAGTACATAGTTCGAAAGATGTATACGTGCAGATTAGTATCCTCAGGGGAACTGAGTAATGTCTTGTGCCTTTTTAAAAAGAGTGACCTGAGCTATTGCACATGGTTCCTACAGAGTGTATGAATCCAGCGGGTCAGAAGTTAACAAGAAGTTAAATTAGCTAGTGTAGGGTGGAAGCCCAGGTACCACCTTGACACATTTAGTTTCTGTGCAGCTGTACTCAAAAAGAAGCTCTATCTAATTCATGGTAATGACTGGTAGAACAACCTACTCAGTTTTGCAAACTGATGGAAAACTGAGCGGTTTTGGAAAAGAAAGTAAAGAGAGAACGCATTCCATGGTGCACTTAATTCTCTGATTTGCCCAGTGTAATTATTTTAATTGTAATGTTTAGTAATACCTTTACAAAAATATTGTTGGAACTAATGTATCGAAGTCCCTGGTATAGAACTCTAGCTCTTAAAACTGAGGACGAATTCGTTTTATTGCACACAAGAAAGCTTAAAAAAAAGACAACAAGTATTGGTTAAGATAAAAGGTTTCTAAATATATTCTAGTAAAAAGAATGCTACAGGAAAGATTACAATGCATGTGCTTCATTTAGCATCAGGATTTGTCTTAAGAAAAACATAAATGATTGGCAGACAACAGTATCAGCTCAAGACAAACACTACTGTTCATGCTGATCTTCAGTTGAAGGACTTTCCACAAATTAGTTCGTAGTTCCATATATGAAAGATAACTGTTGGGGATTGTGCATTAAATGGCTCTTCTTCCAGATGCCCATTTCTGATTGTCAAAAGCAGGAAGAACAGGGGATTGGGGGAAAAAAACGCAACCCAACCACCACAAGTGACTGAAAATAGACAATTGTAGGGCTCTATTTTGTGGTAGATTTGCCGGTATGGATCCAGAACGTTACAGGAGTTGTTATGAGACAGAAAGCGGTATGGCGTTTTAGGCATATGGAGTAATTTAAGTGCTGCTAGAGGGGAGAACAGTTTTAACTCGTATTTGTTAATATTTAAAGAGAAAATGCCCTAAAATGTCATTTAAAGGGGCACTGACACAATGAGTTATGATAATGATTCTTGTGTAGTATTGTGCTGCTTATTTCTGCGTCTTGTTTTGGCTTGCTTTGCCTTGACTCCCAGAAAAGGTTGAATAGCATTATGGTATTTTGTTCATTTTAAATCGGGTATGCAAACTAAGAAAATTGTATTTTACTGTTTAGGGCTTCTTATTAACATTTAAGGCTAAGTTAAATAGCTGTGTAGTACGTATGTCTGCCTGCTAATGGTCAGTAATATTCAATATGAAGAATAGTGAGGAAGTAATAAAAAGAACTCATGTGGAACAGCTTAGTATTGAACAGATTTTTCTCTTTTTGGAAGTTTTATTGTTAGGTAGGTGAGCTTTTCAGAAAGTAGCTCTTTTGCCTCTATCTTATTGTTCTGTTGAAGTAGGTGTGTGTACGTGTTTATTTGGATCTGTGAGGAAACATCTGCTGTGGTTGAGGCTGGAGCTGTAAGCCTCTTCTAAAGCAGCAGCTTGAAGGAAGGTGGTGAGTGTTGGACCATATCAGGAAGAGAGTTTTCAGGGCTACTGAGGTGGCTGAGACACCTGATTGGTGCCTGTCATCAGGCAGGTGGGAAGTAAACGGTGTGAAGGGAAATGAATGATGGGGGGAGACTTAAAGTCTTATGGAGCTTGGTTTTGTGTTTGGTTTGAAATTTGTTTGGTTTTGTGCTTTGTTTTTTTTTTTTTCTTTTTCTTTTAAGTGGGTGTTTGAGCTTGAAATGGAAGTCAGAGAGAAGTCAGTAAAGTCATGTACTTACAAGGAAATGCTTTTCCTTTAGGTAAGTTGAAATCTAGGTGGAAATCATCTCAGTTGACTTTCTAGCATTTAGATATTTAGATGGAGCAGTACCTTGCCATACGGCAGATACGAGAGGAGATAGATATCCTTGGCGACCTGAGCAGAAAAGCTCTGTAGAGTTTATTTTCACTACTCTCTGGCATGGTTTTAAGTTTCTCATGCTTTTGGGGTCTTTAATATTTCCCATGGAGATTATTGTACAGTAATCAGACAGATATCCCTGGAAGATTTTCCTATGGACATCCTCAAAAGGTTTGTTTCATTTTGGTGGTACTTCCCCATTCCCTTGAATGTCTTAAAGAGACTCTCCTTTTTCTGAGTGTGGTTGCTGAAGAAACGTATTCACTATGTGAAGGGATCATTGCTGTCATCCAAAAGAGAAAGCAGGTTAGCAGGTACCACCGCTTTGCTAGAAATTGTTTCACTTTAGATGAGATTGCCTGTTGGTTTTTTTTTTTGTTTCCTCACTTTATTTTTCCTGTCAGCTTTTCTAAATGCATAATTGTTTTTCCTTGAGGGTTATCATTCTGCACCTTGAAGGATCTTACTGTCGTTAAAGTTGGGCATAGACAGATATTTCCCACTGAAATTCCCATCGTGAATCATGCCTGCCTGTTGTCTGCTTCTTGGTTTCTTTAGGAACAGTAGCTCTGGGTGGGCTTTTCACCAGGCCACCAGGTGAGTTATGAGGAAACCAGGCAGGATCCTGTTGGGAGCCTCACTGGTTCTCCCTGGGAACCTGCTGGGTTTTCACAGGCGCTTGATTTAAAGTAACATGTATCACCTTTAACAGTTGGGACAATTGATATGAAAACTTGTGCCTGACCAGTTCTTCTGACATTGGCAGTAGTTAGGAATGGTTTAACTGGAGCGGTAAGATCACAGAGCATCCTTCTGGTGGAAGGAGCAAGTGTCAGAAAGTCCTTACCACACGCTAGCTTAAGAGGATGGCATTTGTGGTGGTTAGTGATGACTTCTGTGGCTGCGACAGCTCTAGACTTTCTTTTTTTCATGTGTCTGTTCCAAATGCTACAAAAATCCATTAGAGACTCCTTTTAAAGAAGATAATATTTCTGCTTGGGAGGTCTCCGAGCTACAAGTTGCTGATGAGCGTATTGGGAAGTATCGCTGCGTACTTGCTCTCATCTTGTTCTCTATAGCATATGCTATTGCCCGTCAGTGGAGGCAAGATTTTTGAGCTAAATGAAATCTGGTGGGAATAGTAGTTCATATGTTCACAATTTTCAGAATAAAAAGTTCCATCTTCATTGGTGGAGAGTTAGCTGAATGTTGGAAAAAGTTGTTTTGTGGCTTACTGTCATTATGTTTCCAGATCCAGAAACTGGTTAAGGCCAGGACTACAGTAGAGTTTGGCTGTCAGGATCTATTGCAATGAAAAAAACAAAATTCAGAAAGCCTGTAATACACGCCTACATGGGTAATAAGACTACTAAGAATTCCCATTGTTAATTACTTAAAAAAGAGTAATAACATTTATGGTCCAAGGAGTAAGCTAATTGTTAACTGTTAGAATCTGGTTGAAAACTATTATGAGGTGTTCAGTAATCTCGTATTTAATTATCACTGCTGCCTTGTGCCTTCAGCTCAGCATCTCGTTCTGATCTCTTCTGGAGGAGAGGATTAGATGGAGTCCCCAACCTCCCACCCTAGTCCAGTGTATCACATCTTATGGCATGCCTAACTTTTCCCCACTCCTGTCTCACTAGATGTCTCTGCAGTACTCCTGTGCAGCTGCACAGCAGTGTGATTCTTCATCTGCTTCATTTATGGGTTGTTAGAATGGGGAGCCAGGTGCTTTACAGGCAGTTGTCATCTGTAAATCATAGAAATTACCATTTGGCCACTGAATGCAATGCGAACAAATTGAGATTTCTTTCACATTAGTTATTGTAAGGTTTGGTTTTATGTAAATGGAGTGTTAGCTAAGCTGCAGAAAATTAGACTGTACTTAATAGAGGTACAGTAGATGACATTCTGTGTGTTGTAAGGTCATTCCACAGCGGTTCAGGTCATTCGTCCTGATGTAAAGCATTCAGTGGTCTTGGTGAGAAGCAGAGCACTGCAGGAGACATCGGAGCCTTCTAAGGCAGCTTCAGTGTCACAGGCAGCACTGTACCTGACTTTTTCTTCATAAGTGATAGTTTTACCTCAAAGGTAGCTTTTGTTCATTTGTTCTGCACTTTGGCGGTATAGAAACTGTCCTCATTTTTGGTGTGAACTTAATTCTAGCAAATTTATAGCCATTTTTTTCTTGTGTTAACATGGCTGCTTTCTGTAACTACTCTGTACTTCTTTGTGTGCTTCAGAACAGCAGCCTGCACTCAGCCAGCCTTCATCTTGCTGCACAAGGCAAGACAGCATTAGTTTGGACTCTGGTCTTGGGACCATCTGGTAGCCCTTCTTGCACCATCATCTGACTGAGGTAATCCTTTCTCAGTAGGCACAACCTGAGAAATAGGTAACCTTTCAAGTGTGTATTAACAGTATGTATGATGACACGTCACTTTGCAAGTCTCTGCTGGAGATGCCTCTCCTGTTGCCTCCTAGGATTGCATTTGTAACTTATAGTTGTTCTGTGATTAACTGTATCTTCCATTTTTTATTCTCTTATAATTTCAAAAAAATAAGTGAGCATGTATTCAAGAAATCCTTGTGCCTTTGTGTGTTGTATATTGAGTTTTGATTCTCAGTGGTATCTGTAGCTGCTTTTTCAGATGATGTTAAGTGTGACAGTGGATACTGATAATCTTTGACTTCCATGTCACTTCAGTATCTCTGAAATTCTGGATTTCTCTCTGGAAAGATTTTTCTTTAAAGGTGGTAGATCTGTATTGCTGCGTGGTGATATTTTTATGCTGACATTTACCATAGAGGGAAGAATGATGAAACAACTCTGTTTAGCTTTGCTTTTTATTTTTTCTGTGTGCAGCTAAAAAGACAACTGTCTTTCCACAGAAAGGTGAATGGGTTTTGGTCTCTTCCATGGCGTCTCTTAACTACCATCTGGCCATGGGCTGGTGTCCTACTGTCAGTGAACTCCAAATTCCTTCCATAAATTTCTCTCTAAGATGGTGGCTAGTTTTAAATTCTGCTTTCAGAAGAAATGTCTATAATATCTAATAAGTATGCTCTCTTTTTTCTTCCACCCATTATGAACCAGTGTAATGGTAATAGATACACTATACTAACTGTCTACAGTGTGTACTGTCTGCAGTAAGAAATGCAGTTCTAATGGTGGTATTATTGGAAAGTTACCTTCTTTTCTTGTAATCTTTCTGGTAATGTCTTTTGATGAGCCTCCCTAGTGATTTAATTATCTTGAGATAAGAAGACAAGGAGAAGGCCTAGAAATTTAAGAGATTGTATTTTTCTTGTAATGTAACCAGTATAGGAGGAATCTGTTATTTCTGATGTGAATTAATGCATTATTTTATTAAATCAACTTGCACACTTTTCAAGTCATCATCCTGTGCTCCAAATTGCATTTCAGAAATACCTGCTTTGCTTCTAGACCTCAACAAATAATTTTGTACTGAATTTTGTGTGCAAAGAGGACTATGTGCATAGTGAATAACCTTAACAGTGGGTCAGCTGCTGTTACTCCATAGTGGTAGTTGCTACTTCTAAGTTAGAGTTGGATGAAAAATGAAAAGAACGTACAACGATGAGTAGAGGAAAGAATGGTCAAAAATATTACTGACAATGAGCAAAGAGGTATTAGAGGTGGTGTAGCACTCACCCAAACTGAGAGGCCCATGCAATACACAGCAGCATGAATCAAGTAATGCAGTTTTTACAGTGATGGATCTCGAGCATTGTTTTATACAGTAGATGTCCAAGATGGAATCTGTTTTCATACTGTGGTATGTTACTATATTAGCATAATGCCTGAAATGTGGTTTCAGGTTTTTAATGTTTTAATCTCGCTGTGTGTGACTTAAACTGGGAACTATAGCTCAGAGTATTGTGTTTCTGACTGTTGTATTTAATTAATTGTAATTAAGGCTCTGTTATTTAGTGCTTTAGCATGTGGAAGAATATGATGTATTTTTACCCAAACAAGTGTCTTCAGCATTGTTTTCAGTGAAACTGTTTTTAATATGTAACTTGATACTCAGGTGTTGGTGTTTGAATAATGTCTTGTTCAAGATACTTCTTTAAATTTTATTTAGCTTGTATGTATGTTCACAAAATGTTCAGCTTGCAAGTGAGCTGAACTTGTTCGTGATAGTTCCCATCATTACAGTATAGATTAAAAGCACAGCAACCATGTGCCTGGTATGTAGGAATATGTTCTGTGCTACTTTTGCTCTAACTTTCACTTAAGCTAAACATTGTTATTTTCAAATGCTATAAATCTGCCAGTGATACAGCACTACTCGTAGCAGTCCTAGCGATGTTTTGCAAAATTATTTTATGAATCAACAAGCATTTCCGTATTAGTAGTTTTCTGTGCTTCTATATGTTTTAAACTGAAATGTTCATGTAAGAAAGCAACAAGCATGGTCGTGAATATTTTGAAATATTTAAGTTCTCTGAGTCTTTAATAACCTTCAGTAGTAACTTTTGTCTTATGAAATTATTTTCATGCTAGGAACTGATATTGTCATTTGAATGTTGTGAATAAATTAATTAGTTGTTTGATCGTATACTTTTCTAAAAGAAACTAATTGTTGCATTTAATGCTTAGGAACTTTTTATCTAATGTAGATGAGACCTCCTATTAAACATTGGGATCTTCTAATTTTAGATGATGTTATCACTTAGTAATATTTTAAAAGTCTTTTGGGAAAAGTGCTTTTCCAGGATTACAGGATGGTGTCCCGAGTCTTTGGGATGCTCAGTATGTTTACTTCATGGTGGCAGTACAGTAAGAATCATGACCAAGAAGGTGAAGGCATTGTTGCCAGAGTCTTAGGGCTTTTGCATTAACCACATTTTATAGTTCTCTCTCTGCCGCGTGCCAAGTTTGTTTGCAGTATTTAGGCAAATCTGCTTTTGAGTTATAAAATTATGAGTAGGTGGATTTGCAGTTATGCAATGCAAGTTTGTGGGCTCTTTTTTATTTTGGATGAGATACTACTGTGTAACGCTTCTAAGACAGTCTAAACAGCCAGGAAGGCTTGAAGGTTTCATGCATTCCCCAGTACAGCTGGCAGCGCTCTTTAATGTTCTGGCCTACATCTATTTTTTTAATGTTCTGTTTTACCAGTGTGTCTAGACTCTTTTTGCCTTTTAAGGCATGGCATCTAAGGGGACCTTCAGATTGCAATCTTGGGAACGTTGGGACTGCAAGGACATTTTGCACCATTTCCTTTAAACAAAAACCCGAAAAACTTTAATAGATTCCTTAGGACTACTTTAAGTTCTTGGTAGTTTTGTCATTAAAATTCCTTTCTTGTTTTAGTATTTGTGGGATGTTTGATGTTTACTCATAATTTGGATTAAATGGAGTTTTAAAGGATACAGACTGATTCTGATAGTCTTAAAATAGAACTTTCACTTTTTAATATAACCTAACAAGCTAGTTAAACGGGAGGCTGCACAGATCGAATACGTGACAAAATTTGAGTACACCTTTACTTCTTTAAACCAATTAATTTATCCTGCTGTTTGTTACAGATTTATAGTGCTGTGTTTTAATGCTGTTTTGACTACCCAGGTTTCCAACACAGGTTGGCCTGTGAACATGAGTGGGAATACAAAGCCTGGTCAAAAGTGTTGATGTTCTTTTTTTAAGGGCTGAGTACAGAATTCTCATAAATGAAGAAATAGCTGTGTTTTTTTTTTACTTTGTTTAAAAATCATACAAACACAATCTCAGTAACTTGCTGTGTTCCAGCAGAGTGTGTGTGTACTGTGCAGAACATGTGTGCGTGACCTGAAGACAAAAATAGGGTAACTGTATTTATTCATTTTGTTTAAATAACAAAGATATGATAAGTTATGAATTCTTCCAGCTTGACTTAATAGAAAATACTAGGAAATGGACTGGAGAGGATACTGTACCCTTGCTGGAAGATTGGGGATGGGAAGTTGGACAGCGTACTGAGAGGTACCTCTCCTTGACATGCTCCCTTGAGCATCCTGAACAGTTGGTACTAATAAACGAATAAATGCTGATACAAACCTGGTGATTTTTAGTGACACTATTAGATCAGTCTTTAAGATAAACAAGAATTACAGATGATTTTTAAGAAAACTAAGTCCTATCTTCCTCTGCCTTGCAGACTAAAAGTGAGGGTTACTAAACTTCCTTGAACTCTACTGTTAAGCTAGAGGGTTTTTTTCCCCTTTTTGTTTTCTGTAGTCAATTTTTACTCTGTGTTACTATTTTATTCTCCCCTCTCTCACCCTTTTGCCCCTACTACATGCATCTGGTAGTAGCTGAGGAAGATGCAGAGGATTCAATATATACAAAATTATATTTAGTGCAGCATTGAGATGTATGATGTTTTTATGACCTATTTTTACCTCACTTGTCTCAGAACATGATATGCAAATAGTAGTCAAATTATATGATAAAATTGACTTGAAGAAACTTAGTTGAGTAGTTTTACTGCATAAGAATTCCCACTTTTCTGTTATGTGTGATTGGTTTATGGTTTTTACCAGCACTCTGGAGTGCTGGACGTATTGCAGTGGTTAGTCTGCAAGAGTTCCCTCTGCTTTGTGGCATGTCCCTCTCTGCTCCTCTGGTGTAGGCATGGTTATGCTGAGGCTTGTGGAGGTAGCCGTTGAGAGGTTTTTCCTGTCTGACCTTTGTGAGCTGACTCTGAGGAACGTGCAGTGTCTTGCACCAGGCAGTATCATTAGAGACTTGCTTGCGATGTTTGGGAATTGGAGGGAGATGACTATAGAAAGCTGTGCTTGCAGATGTCTGTCAAAATGAGTGTGAGACAATGAATGCGAAAATTAACACCCAAATATCAGGAAATGGTGCCCCCCCTTCCCCCCCCACTGTTTTATGTCCACTCACTGAAGCCATTGGCACAATTCAGTGTACTATAGATACAGAATAAGCCTTTCCATTTATGAGTTGTTCATTTCACTGGGTTGCATACGAGTAATACAGCATATAAATTGCAAAGTTAAAAATGTCCAACTTGGTATGTTTAGACTTTCTTCATTATTGCCTTGCAGGACCTGTTGCTAATGAGAATATTTTGAATTATAATACACACAAATTTTATTTTCTGGAGACTGGAGGCACAGGTTGCTGTGGAAAGAAATCGGTGGGAGAAGCTGGTTATGTTTTGCATGTTTTGTTTGCCTTTGGTTAAAGTGTGGCTCTCATCTTCAAATGAATGTTCCCATAAGATGGGGTTGCTACAAAACTGTTGATGGGGTTTTGTTTATGGGACAGGTGGCATGTTACAAACTTGCATCAGGTCTTCAAAGTAGGTAGAAAGAAATTTTTACAGGTGCCAAAATAACAGTGGGCCAGAAGCTGTTGGAGATGGGGCCGAGAATAGGAGCTGAGAGGTTGACTCTTCCAGTCCCAGTGGGGTGCACCCTCAGTGCTAGAAGACACTGGTGTGAGGGGCCACCTGGGCAGTGACCCTGCTCTTGAAGAAAGGGAGGAGGTGATGGCCACAGCTGTGTCTGATGCTGCAGCCTGAGGCCACCTTGTACAGAGCAGCAAGGTGTGGGTCTGGTCACTGGGAACTCCAGAATGAGCTGCATGGGAGTTGTGCAAACTGGGGCTTCACAACTGTCTGCATGTTCAGTTATTACTTCAAATGCTGAAATGGATTCACTTTGAGGAAAATATCAAAGTAATGTGAAAAAAAATCTTAATTTCTTTTGCAGTTGCAGGAAGAACTTGTTTGTTTTTTCTTTAAAAAAAAACCCAAACCATAAAGTATTGCCGTACTGTAAAATACTAGTTGTTTAATTGTGTTTGAACTGGAATTGCTTTTGCATTTATCTAACAGATAAGAATGTTCATTGTATAAGTGTGTCCAAGCAATAAGCAAAGCACTGTACTAATTAAGTTAGCAGGAAATAAGTCATTACTTCATGTTTGCAGGTTTTTTGATTCTAGACTCTATGATTAAGTTCACTTTTAAGATTGATGTATTTCTATTTTAGCCAGGTGAGAATCTTTTCTGTTCACCTTAGTTGAGTCCAGCTAATTATTTTTTTTTTTTTTAGAATAAGAGTTTTGATGTACTTAGTGTTTCAAAGCAGCTATCATTCTGTTGTTAACTTTGAGTGTTGATTACCTTCATTCTTAAATATGACCCTTTCTCGTAATACACCATCAAAAGGTTTCTGGCCTCAGAAATATGTTCTGTATTTAGAATTGGTCTTTTGCCTAAGTTGAGCAAGGGAAGTCAGCAGTAGCTGAATCTTTCAAGGATTATAGAAAACTGCTGGAGGTGGCGAAAGATCAGCTGATTTAATAAAGATTTCACAATATATAATGTGGCAAGACTTCAGCGCATTAAATCCAAAAGTGAACTAAGAAATAATGAAAACTTAAGGATTGCAGCTATATGTAAAACCCTAGAGGTGCAATGAAGATCTGAAATTTAAATAAACATTGTGCTATTGTTTCTATTGTTGCTACCAAATCAGAGTTGAATTCAGAGGTCTGGTTGAGTTTCTCTGGATTTTTTCAGTGCTGTATTTTGTGCCACTAAAGCACAATTTAGTTTATCCACGGTGCTGAATCACCAGTGCTTCTTAAGCTTCCCTCTCTGGTAAGCATAGTTTTCTTAGATTTTCTATCTTGTAAGAAGAGTTTAATACTCATTTGTGATTTAAGGCTCCTTGTAGTCCAATCACCAGAGTTAATAACACATTTCTTTTTGTCTTAAGGATGCAGACTAGGAACAGGCGGGAAATCAGTCATTCTTCTGCTTAGGGTAAAAGATGGTTTCCTGCTGGAGAAGCAGGGCTGTGTTTAAGCCATATGATCCCAAATATTCGTCTCTGTGCCAGCTGTTTTAGATGTGGGAAATGCATGTGCTTTGCAAGGAATGAGACCCACTTGGTTTCATACATTAAGTTGGAACTGCTGGGCCAAGTAAATGAGAACAATAAATCTAGATTTTAATTCAAGAAGGTTTAATGTCTTCAGATACTTTAAGTGGTGTAAAAGCACTTTTTTCGTCTCAATTTTGTGCATATGTATTCTGCTGTACCATTAATTTAAAAAGTCTGGATGTAAAAATGTCGTGGTAGTGTGACATTCTTACTAAAATTCTGTGGGTATTTTTCAGGCAGAAAAAATGCTGACCATTTTGTGGTTTTTTGGAAATCATGCGTAATTATGTCATTTAACCACACAATAAGGCTTTCTGTGGTAAGGTTTTAGATAAACAGGAAAACTCATTTTTTACTTTGTTTTCATTGCAGAACTGTCTCTCTTATTTTTAGTGCAAAGTTGTTTGATTATTTTCTTCAAAAATAAAACACAACATATTCTGACAGGAAAAATACACCATTAGCAACCTCCTAAAAGCTCTCTTTCAGCATTGGTGCCTGTCATAGCATGTTTTCTCCATTTTGGGAAAATAAGTGTTTTATGTCTGACTTGCTTGTGTTGCCAAGAAAGTGATGTAAATATAAGCCATTTACATAGCCCTAAGGCAGATGATTTCTTCATTAAGGGCCCTTCTCCAGGGCAATTTACAGGAAAGTTGAGATGGATACAATAATGGTAGGAGGCTAATGTGACTAATCTAAAGGACATTGGATCCCAGTATAGAAGCTCTCTTTCAGGAATTAAATGGCCCTAAAATGCAGTTGCTTCATCGCCTTCCAGCGAGGGGCTGCATCACTCTGAGTGGAGCCTTTATGTGGGGGTTCAGAGCTGTTTAATACAAGTGTGATAGCCTCGCAGTGTACATGGGTTATCTTAGCAGTTTTGAACATCCCAAACAATAAAATTAGATAACAGTTTGCCAGTTTTTTCAAGACAAAAAGCACAAAAAAAATCATTATTGGGAAATACATCTCATATTTAATCTTCTACTTGGAGATCTTTTTTCCTGCATTTGCATTATGTGGTGGGGGAGATGAGGGATGAAGAGCAGAGGGAGGTTTGCCCCGTCAGAGTTACAGCTGTATTGCACACATTGGGCTGCAAGTCTGGGCAGACCCAGACCGTTTCTCAGCTTACTCTGAAGCTCATTCTTGTTGATCCTGCTTTGTTGATCAGACTCCTGCATCTCCTTTGTTCAAGAAAAAGATGGTATTACTGGTAACCTACGATGTCTCTGCATGGACCTGAGCATCCACTAGAATAAGCAGATTTTTCCATCATGACAAAGTGGGGTATCAATGCAATATCCACTGTACTTACTTCAAGAAGAGTGACAATAGAAGGGAAACCAAAAGCAATTGTTAAAAAAAAAAGAGAAATATTATAATGAGAGAGTTATACAAATCTTAGGGTATTGGAGGAATTAGAGTGGGATAGAAAACTCTTCAAAATAGTGCAGAGAAAAACATATGAAAAGGTTTGTTTTCATCCATCAGAGGAAACTTTCTCTCTTGACTGTGCCTGAGAAAGCTGTAGCTGTGTCATTTGTGGGAGAGAGCAGTGATTTATGTAAAAGGAGATCTCTACCACTTTCAACTTCTCATTTTTTCTCAGTAAACCAACCTTGAAACTTATGCTTTTGAAAAAACTTGTCAAAACTCATCACCCTAAACTACGAGAAGAGGTGTGACTCGAAAGTGAGGGTCACCTCCTGGGTTGAACAAATGTCAGCATGGCTTTTGTTGGCTCCTGTACTCCGATACAACGCTGGTTTGGGTTTTTTCTGTGGGGTTTTATTTTGTTTTGTTTAGCTAGTCCAGTAACTGCAGTCATGGGAGGAAAAGGCAGACCTAGACAGATCCTGTCTCCTGGTTTTTTGAGGTAGCGTTAGTGACTTGTTTTACAAAGTAAGAGCAAAGCTTTAGTATTTTTGGGGAGTGAGTTTTTCTTTGCTGCTGTTTTGTGCCTTAATCACTCACCTGTGACAGCGTGAGTCTTTTACCCTCAAAAGGTGTCTGGATGGAGCATGGAGCCTTCCCAGGAGGGCTGGAGGGTCTTTGCACTTCCTTCTTCTTCCCAAGAGAGTGTGTATAGCGAATGCAATATAAAGCAAGGCACCAATTTTATCTTGCATGTATGATGTGGCAGAGGAAAGAACGTAGGAAGTTCTAGGGAAGTGACTTTAATGTCTTTGAACCTTGGTAAGCTGTGAATAGCATGTAGAATTGCTAATTCAGTAGGCAGTGGTGGTAGACAGGCAATGGAGATAAACATAGGTTAGAAAGAAGATTTTTTCATTGTACTTACAGAACTCTGAGAGAACAGGAGAAAATCGTTAGCACTAAAACGGCTCTGGAATCCCTCAGAAAATAAGCTGGAGTAGCTGAGACCAAGACTGACTTTTGGTCTGCCTGCAGTTTGCAGTGGGACACTCTTGGACCATGTTTATGATTACATCAGTCGTCTTTATGGCCATGTCAATCAAGCAGTGTTGTGGGTGGCAAAATTGTATTAATTCACTACTTAATTTATGAGACAGGCTACATAAATAATTTATTTCATAAATTTAAAAATTCAGAGAAAATGGAACATTTTTCTTACAATGTTAACACATTGGGTTTTTTTTAATTAACTTGATCACTGGATGAACCGTTGCCAAAGGCAACCTGTTTTGGCTCATGTTGCAGCATTTACATAACGCTTTGAAATAATGTAGCTGTCTAAGTCATGGGTTTAATTCTATAATATATTTCACTTTCACTTCATGTGTTCAGAATAGTTTGCCTTTTTATTAGAAACAAAATTAGATTCATCTCTGAGTGGAATGGTCAGTGAAAGCAGCAGTAGTGTGTTTTTTATAGAAGATTCACATTACTTGTAGTTAATTGGAAAGATGTTTCTGGCAAGTTCATAAATGTGTAGGAGGACAAACCCTGATGTTTCAAAGAGAAAATATTTCACATTGAAGACAGATTTTTATTGTGTTTATGAAAAGGGAAGTTTCTGTGGGAGAATAGCTTTTTCTGATGTAGTGATTAATCTGGATTTCATTTTTTGTCATATCAGTCATTGTGAGGCAAATAATGGGCAGTTAAGAGGAAGGTATCTATAGCACTGGCAGGATGGATAATCTTCAAGAAGGGTGAAATATATTTGTGTTGCAAGTAAAATAGTAACACATTTAGTTGGAATCTTAATTGAAGTACAAAAGTATTACAAATAGTATGCATGGGAACATTCTCCTTTCCCTGTCCCCCCCCAACCAAGAAGTGTTCAGGTGTCCAGATCCATTCCGTGATCAGTTATCATGCATGTTTCCAAAACACAGCTTCTGTTTTGTGGCCAGAATTCATCATAAACTGAAGCAATTGAGGTTTTCTCCCAACCTTTCTGATAAACTTATCAACAGACTTGGGCTGCCACAACCCAGACCTCTGTATGCTAACGCCACTGCATGATGTTACTTAAACTGATGGCATGTCATTACCTGTGTTTGAAATGGTTTGACTTAACCCAAACCAAGTGTACACAACTAACACACTTGTTCTTATAAGAGTGCATCACAGGTAAACGTGTTTTGTAATTTGTTAAGGGATAAAATGAATTCTTAAGGTAGAATTACTCTTAAGTTTATTAATTACTAATTCTGAGCTTGGGAGTATATAGGTAACATATGATGATTAGAGTTCATTGCTCCAAGTGCTTCTTCAGTACAAAATTTATTTCTAGTGCTGTATGCAAGAAACGCTTCCATCTTTTTTGAGCTTTGACTGCTAAGATGGGTGCGTTAGCCTGGAAGAAGCAATGCTGTCTGGTATGGAGCAGTGTAAGATTATTATCAGCAAAACAACAGAGGTTCCATATGCCAAGTAGCAGTTATCCAGCACAGGAACTGGTGTGCTGGAGTTTTTGGCTCCTTCAGCCTAATGCTGGTGGCACAATTCACAGCTGTTCATATTTTTAGAAAATGAACCTAATATTGTTTGGGCTGGTGCTACAGTATTTGTAGAGAATATTGCAGAACCATTTCTTTTAAAAGAACCTGGTCTAGTGGAGAATGTCCTTGCCCATTGCAGGGGGGTTGGACCTAGATGATCTTTGAGGTCCCTTCCAACACAAACCATTCTATGATAAGAACAATCTTAGAAATGTCATATCAAAAATAGTGGCAGGAACAATGGAGACTTTATTATACCGGAACATCTAAAAGTTAAAGTTTTGCCAGCTAACATGTAGCATTAATCCTTGATACTGATCCTGCTTGAAATGGCTAAGATTTTTAAAGAGCTTTTTTTTTTTTTTTTTTAAAAATTGTATTCAGTGTCACCTTCAGTTACGAGGTTTGTGTTCGCAGAAAAGGTGGACTTCATTACATGCTAGTACTGTACAGTGGAGCTGTGTTCTGGACAGTGGTGTTTTTTGTGCGTGTGTGTCATTGCTGAAATCATAGTTTGACCTGGATTTTGATTTGCTGAATGTTCCATTTCACTGCATATTCTTTCTCTTTTTTCTAAAGCTATTGAATGTCAAAGATAAGATCTGAACTTAAGTGTTCAGTCACTGGGTATTCATTCAGAATTTTTGATGTGAATTGGCCTGCTCTGTTAGCTGGCAAAAATTAGTACTTCATGTGGTCTCTTAAAGGGAGTGTGTTAAGTGAACTGAGAGAGACTTTCTACCCAAGTGCGAGTTTTTTGATTAAAACTGTTGTGCTTTGTTTTAATCCATTTTAAAACTTAAGTTAGCTACTGTATTCTGAAGTGTGTAGCAAATGAAGCATGCAGGGTATTGACCTTTACTTAAAATTACTGCTGATGTAAGTGACAAAAATGGTAACTTCTTGCAAAATCCTTTTTCTTCATTTTGCTCATTTTGTTGTGAGAGGCAAAGACAAATTAACGGATGAAGCATAAAAAGTGCTGGAAGGAAGTGTATCTGCAAAACATTATTGCAGTTGCCAAAGAAGGATTTAGCAGAAACTAATTTGTATTGTGGCTTCTGTCAATCTTTTAAACTTATGCTTTGTTTGAGCAAAACTTCAAATTATAGAATATTTACCTCTGAGAAGGCTATCTCACTGAGTTGTTCTTCCTCAAATTGAACTGACTGTGGTATCATTAGAATTTTGTGGCAGAGCAAAAACGTGAATTCTTTATGAAAAATGTCAGTGGATGGGGGAGTTTTCTTGAAAACCGAAGCAAAACACTCTTAAGGCCTTCCTTGCTTGCCATGGGGAAAAAAAACCCCACCACCCACCACCACCAACAACCAAACAACAAAACAAAACTGTCCATGTAACTGTTTTTCTTTTACCAGTTACATTTAAAGAGGAATTAGTTTGAAACATATATTTACATGCGTAAGTTGTATACCCTGTGTAGGTAATGAGTGGTATTTTAAGTGGCAGCTGTCAGTGGTAGCTAATGTTGGTGTATGGATTTTATATATTTTAGATTTGTCCATTGGGCAGATACTTTAAAGTGTGTGGTGAGTTTCACTGTTTTATCCTAAATATTAAACTAAACTCTCTCGTCTTGCAGAAGTCTGCATTTGTGTTAACTCTACTGAGCTATCTTCTGAATTTAGTGTGACTAACCATTATGCCAGTTAGACATATGTGTTTGTAGCACCACCAGTTTTTCCTTCATCTATTAGCTGCTCATTGTATTGTCTTATAAGGGAATGATAAAATACGTTTTTATATGAAAAATAGTATATTGATGATAAATATGAAAAAGGCATACACTTTTGGAGGCTGGTAGAGATCCTGAATCTATTCTATTTTGATTTTATTTAGATTTTAAGTTGTTAGTGAATTTTAAATAACAGCTTTATTGAACTGTCTTTCACAATCGCACTACATTAATACTATGTAATTGAGCTTGAGTTTGACCCAATAGACAAATGCATTCCATCTTGAAGTTCTGGCGCAGTATATCATGAGTGAAAAATGAAATAAAGTGTTTGAGGTGCCATCTGCATATTAAACCAATGACCTGAAGAGGTTTCATTCCTTTCTGGGTGTCCTAATCGTTTTGATGTTAGACTCCGTGTAATTTTGCTAAAATATACTTCGTTGAACGGGAGATATCGAGAAAGTCTTGTGTTAATTTGCTTTTGTTTTTGCTCTTTAGACAGTGCCCTGTTATAAACTAAAATCACACATTCCTGAGTGTAAACTGATCATGTTCCCAATGGAAATTTCAGGAATACTTGTGGCTACTTTCAGAATGTGGAAATCTATTTATATTTTTTCCACTTGTTTTTCTTCCTAGGTTTTGGCACTGATTGCATTCATCTGCATAGAGACCATCATGGAATGCTCCCCTTGTGAAGGCCTTTATTTCTTCGAGTTTGTGAGCTGCAGTGCATTGGTGGTTACTGGAGTTCTGTTGCTTATGTTCAGTCTAAATCTTCACACAAGAATACCGCAGATCAACTGGAATCTTACTGTAAGTTCATACAAATTCTCACTCTGTTAAAAATAGCTGCAAATCTGTTTTTAAGTTTGGTCTTTGAACTTTACTTTCTACTGTTACCTAAGATTGTATGTGAGTGTCCTTTATGCTGAGTAAAGTACACATTTTACTTCTGTGATTTATTTTGAGTACTAACAGCAGAATGAGCTTTGAAATGTAGCAAGATTAAACTGTGTTAAACAGAACTAAAGCTGTCTTCTGGTAGATTCTCTTTGGAAGGAAAAACTTCCTGTTAATGCCAGCAATTAATGTTTGTGGATAAAAATGCAGCCTGTATTGACAGATGCCGTATTTACAGTAGTCTGTGCTTCTCTCTTAAGCTGGTTTTTTTAATATTAGGACAGTTGGGCTACATAATTTTTTACACTAGAACCCAATGATTGTATTAATCTGTGTAAGAAAATATATGTGCTTTCTGTGAATATCAGGTGTTTTGAACTGCTTAAACACATAAGTATTAAACATTGACTGGCAAGGCTTAATGTGTTCTCACATACTAGGAGTTTTAGGAAGAGAACTGCTGGCAGTGCGCATTCCTTTTGTACAAGTATTTATTTCCATGCTTTATTCCATTTAACTTTGATTTAAACTTTCAGATTGGGTTGCATAAACACAGGTCACACAATTAACATATTAGTCAGTCCAGCAAAAGATCTGTCAACTTCAAGGACAATATTTATATCAACTTCTTTGGACAGTACAGAAACACATGTGCCTATTACGTTTTATAACAGTAACTTTGTAATTACTGTTAGACAAATCCCAGAGGTTTTTAGGCTTTTGTGTGATTTTTTTTTTTTTTTTTAGATTTGTTTTTAATGCAATTTATTAATGTTGCAGTTTGCACATTTGCAGTACCTGTTTGTAAGCTTAAATTACTTGTCTGTTATGAGGCTGGAATATGGAATTAGAACATCCTTTGTACCCTGGGGATGCATGATCTATTGAGGAATATTGAGGTACTTAAGAGTACCTGGTAGATAGATGTATGGAACTGACTGGTAACTGTAGGTGGGGAAGATCTAAGTGCCTTGCAAAATGGAACCCGTGCAGTGTTACTGAGTTGTCTTGCCTTTGCTTCTTTTGTTTCCGTTCTGCCAGTTTTGTCACCGCTTATCTTCATGGCAAGCTGAAAAGCCGCAGCCACAGAGAGAAGGTAGTCTTTTTCTATTGCCAGCTTGGTTGGCATGACAGCAGCCTGACAGCTGCTAACAGCAACTGAAGACCATCTTTTTATACCACACAGTTCTGTATATGCTAGTAGGATGTACAGGAGCGTGATAACAACTGTGCGTAAGTGCATTAGTGTCCCATGCAATACATGATGGTTTTGGTGGTGTGATGCGATTTGTTTCACACTGAACGCTAGATCTAGCTTATGGTCAAAGTAAGTTTGACTATGACTTTATCAAGAGACCACAGAGTGGTATGCATGGTATCTATGACAGAGCTGAAGTTTATCTCTGGAAGAGTCAGTTTAATGACTTCACAAACCTTTGATGCTGTATGTCTGTATGTTTTGTTCTGTTGTTGTGGCACACTTCTACTGCCTACCAAAACACTTTGACAATATGTTGAACACACATAAGTACAGAAGCCTAAATGCAGCTCTCTGCTTTTCCCCCCAAATATTGCAGTAGATACCAGTGTGTACCTGATAGGTCTCTTCAGCCACTCCAACTTAAGATATTTGAGCAACAAGAATTGCCGCTTTGAGTGCAGCTTGCTTGTCTCTACATAGCACTCTGTTAGAAATCTTTGGAGAAAAGAGGGCTAAAATCCAACCATCTGTGGTGTGGGATTTTTTGTTTGTTTTTGTTTTGTTGGTGAGTGGTGGATTTTTTTGTTGTGGGGTTTTGTTTTTTTTTTTTTAAAGTATTTGGTTTTTTAGGGCAGTGATCACACTCTGAACCCCCTACCTAAACAGCATGGAGCAATATGACATGGTCAGAGTGGAATAATACAATGCAAGTGCTTTTGCTTTAGTTCATATTGCTAGATCAACAGAGGTAGAAGTAAACTGCCATGATCTCTCAAGCCTCATTCTTTCAGTTATGTACTGAAGATTAAATGCTTCTTCCATTATTATACCATGAATCTCTTAACAGAAGTGAGAACTGGAAGCTTCTGACTTCCATTAACTGATGAGAACATCTTTCTTCCTGGTGTTGCTTACTGATTTTAACAATCATTAGTCTGATAGGATCTTTACTCTGAGAGGAGTGTTTGAGGGTCTTCATTATTCAGATAGCTGTAGTCTGCTGGTGCATGTACAGTGTGGGAGATTGAAGGCTGTTGGTAAAAATCAGCTATGGGAGATTACTTTGGCAATGTTAGTAGGAAATTTATGAATGTAGAGTTGTGGCTGAATAACGTGTTTTTTTCCTTATTTTGGTATTCTTATAAATTTAGATGTGTATTCATACGTTATTTGCCTCTTTCAATATTTAGTACTTTCCTGTGTTTTGATGGTTATTTTTGTTAATTTTGCAACTTCTGTATATGACACAGTTATCACAGGAGTTGCTTTCTGAACAAAGATTTTCACGCTCCTGAATGCTTTGGGAGGAAGTCAGTGTTATGTATAAATTCATTAATATACATGTTTTTAAAAATATGTATGATTTTTTCACAAAGGAAATACCCATTATAGTCTCAAACTTTGCTTTTAGAAGCTACATGAGAAGAGACTGTTACAGTGTTTGAAAGAATTTAATCTTCAAAGTCCACAAAATTCCTATTAGAAGGTACCAGGTCATCAACTGCTATTGTCCAACACAGGATTGTTTCCTTTAGTACTTTATTAAAATTAGACTTCTTTCTAATGTGTTGTGGATATTTTTCATGTCCTCTATCCCTGGTTGGAATGAAAACGTGGATCAGTATATACTAGCATCTAACAGATACTGATTTTTTTTTTAATATAGTATTTTAGCCATGTGGGAAAAAGAGCTTTGTTTTGATCCTAATTAGAGACTTGCCAACCATGTTTTCCTGGGGAAACATAAAAGAAATGTGGAGATGGTGAGGCTTGAAAAGAACTTTCCTTGGCTGTGTTTGAAACAAGCAGCTCTGTTACAGTAAGATGAAAGAGCAGTCACTTGTCTGTGTTGTGCAGCACTATCAATATTATGCAAAAATGCAAAAGCTGGGGAACCTGTCAGTGGAAATTTCCATTTCCTTTATGCTTCACAGCTCAAAGGGAGCCTGTTCTGCAAGGAGACTAGCAAGCAACATAAGGGAATGAAGAGCACACCACAGCAGAGATTCTGATGAGCTGCTGCTTTGAAATGTTTGTTTTCTGAGTTAACTAATAACTGAATGTTTGCTATAATTTTGTGTTTGGCTAATTTATCCTTTTTTTTTTTCTTTGTTTAAATTAATTATTTGAGCTTAAGATCTTGCAGCCAAACTGTGCGTGACCTGGCCCTCAAGAAGTAGAGTTGGGGTAGGAAAGTTAACAGAAGTGTTTGTAGTCACGTTGGTGTTCTGGTGAATTTGCCTGTGGCTTGCCAGGCTTTCTGCACTGCAGAGTGGATCCACTGTAATGCTGCAGTACCCTTTTTTCAGGGTGGTTAGAACCAAGATGACTTGAGGAGGTGGAGAAGTGGTGGCAAATAGCTGAGAATACTGGAAGTTGACAGTGTCTCTTGGATGAGAGTTTGTATGATGGGAGAAACCTGACTCATTACAGATGTAAATAATTGCATAATCAGCCAGTAGAATGGACTATTATGTTTGTGTGTAGGAAAAAAAATATTTTCCAATATATTTTGACCATTGATTTTTAAAAAAAAATTTTTTAAACATTCACTGGAGCTCTTGTGTATTTTGTGTGTGAGTGCAGTTCTGAATGCAGAGTTTTTCAGCCTAGAGCAGCCTCAAAGATGAGGCACAGAACTGAGCACAGCAATTAGAGTTCTGCTGGGATTATTAGCCTGAACTCAGTCCCAGGGAAGCACTGATGTAAGTATAAAACATGAGGACTCAGGTGTGTCTCTTTAAAAGACACAGATCAGTCATTGTATTTTGTGCTGCCTGAAAACATATTTCCTCATCGTTGAGGGGTTGAGGGTTTTTTTTTTTTTCAGTTGTTGCAGCAATGAAACCTTGTGTACAAGCAACTCACGCCTGAAATACTTGTCAGAAATTTGATGTGGTGCCAGAATGACAAACTGTCTTATGCCAGCTTTGGCTTTAAAGAGTGTAATTACAAAGCTGTAGTTCAAAGGCCTTCACAGGGCAATCTTGGGGTTGTGTTTGGTTTTTTTTTTTATTTTTTTTTTCTCCTTCTGTTTGGAAAAAAAAAATAATCTTGGTTTTCTTTGGCTTGCTTAGCTGTTGAATGAGAAATTAAGTAAGTCATCCTTCACTTTTATGTTTACTGCTGTCAAAATAGCAATACCTGTTAAGGATAAAAATTAATACTTTATAAATTTAAAAAATTATCAGAGTTCATTTCCTCTGGGTTAGTACTCTTTGTGGACAGTTCTCATTTGATGCAGCATGGTGTAAATGATGCATTATTCTGTAAGAAATACAAGATATTTTTTAACACTTGTGTTATTTCAGGTTTTTTTACATACTTTGCTTGAGGTGCTGGAAATAGAACTGATTTTCAGCAAGTGCCAGACACCTGGGACTGGATCGAAGCACCTGCAAATGAATGCTAGAGACCTTTGAGGGCTGCTGTGTGTGATGTGGGACCCATGGGGGCCTTCAGCCCTTTGGGACACTGATATGCTGATCATATCATCAGATTATCTCTGCACAGCCTGCGTTCAGCCCTCTGGGACACTAATGTTTTTCTGAAACCATTGGTCAGGGACTGTTATATTAGGGAATTGATGCTCCTGAGAATCTTGGAGTAGCAGAATCTAGTGTTTGAATAAAGGCTCCCGTACCTATGTAAGCCTAAACAAATGTGAAAAAAGGAGGTGGGAATTAATGCTTATACAATTAATTTGGTTCTTCCTACCTAGGACTGACTTTTGCCTGAGAAACTGTGTTTCCATTTTTAATGGTGGTGCAAAAAACTCACAATGTTTAGTATGATTATAGAGTAAAATTATGGGCGTTCGACCAGAGGTGCGTAGTTTAGAGGAGACTGCGTGTTTATAAACTTTAAGTTGGTAGTTTCATAAAGAAACAAGAAAAAAGTTCCCAAATGTTGCAAGTGGAGTACTGGCTGTAGGAAAAATTAGAAGCATTGTAAAAACAAAAAAAAAAAAAAACCAAAAAAAACCAAAAACAAAAAAAAAAGGCAGTAACCACACTCCTTGTCAACTCCCTTCCCCTGCCAACTGAAAAACAAACCACCAAAAACCGAGCAGAGCTAAAAGGAAACGTTACTTAGAGCTGTGTCTTTTGTGGAAAATAACCTGGACAACAGCAAGCCACTAAGTTCTGTCACCTTTTGTGACTAAGTCAAGCTGTTGAAATGTGCAGGCATCTTTTCCAGATTACATTCATTTAGCTACTTTAAACTCTATCTAAATGTATGCTCTTGCGTTTCAGAAAGCAAATGACAAAAGCAACCACCAGTTCAAATGCCATATTTTTGTTTATACAATTTACAATCACAGTATAGCACTATCTCCCTTTTAAATAGTACCTGGTCACTTGTGCAGTCTCTTACTTCACCACAAAATACACGATAAAAAGGCAGAACGTGTATTTTGATTAAATGTCTCTTAAAAGCTTGCATGTGTGAAGTCACGGAGAGCGATGGATAGAGAAAAGGCACACGGATATTACTGATGAGTCTGAGTGTCAGAGCCAACTCCAGGTAACTGAAGGACTACACTGAAGCTTTCAAAGCTGATGTGCCATGCAGCTTTCAGGAGGTAATCAATGCCAATTTTCAGGCCTGTTAAGAGACCTCTCATTCATAGCACTAATTCAGCTTCTCCATCCTCATTAATCCAGGAACCATACCTGCCCAGACTTAACAAAAGACTGTAGGATGCTGACTGCTTTTCTTTTCTAGAGTTTCCCACCTTTACAGTATTATCAGCAGAACAGAAGCCTCACCCCTTTTTTACTGTAAAATGCTGTCTTGGCATAAACCCATCTTCATACACAAGGTAAGGTGCCTCATCTGCCCTATTTCCCTTCTGAGTGGGACAGATAGCTGGTGATGGCAGGAGGAAATAGATATCCTTTGGACTGACAGGACCACGGATGACTGAACAGAGTGACTTGCAAATCACTAGCAAGTGGCTAGAAGTCAGTCTTTCATTTTATATAACTTTAGGAAGGAGAATGGGAGAAGCAGCAGTCTAGAGTGTATTTAATTCAGCTCATAGACTTTATTCTCTGTTATGGATGGCAGCTTTGTACAGTATTTTATGGCACAGCATACTGTCTCATGAGGTTGCTGTAATTTCAGCAGAAATTCTTCTATCTGTATGATGTGGTTTTTACTTTGTCTATAAATATAATACCAAGAAATTCAGCTACATCATGGCCAGATTTGAAATGGCTCATCTTTTTTCAATTAGTTTATTCTTTTTATTGTCACAATTATTCATTTTTCTCTTACGTGGAAAAAAGCTACATTATTTTAGGGAGTATCCTTCTTGAATTCTTGCTGTAGTTCATTCTCTTTTGTTTGTACTCTGACTTTGTCCAAAACCATTGCATTTTTTCTTTCTTTATCTTTCTACTCTCAGTAGTAAGTCCCAAGTTTTGCATTAAAAAACCTCCACCGACATTTGGATCTGTGGTGTTACCCTTAGATATCTTTATGACAGTGTTATTCCGAAGCATGATTGCTCTTTAAGCTCCAAACAATCTGATCTGTGGATGCGAAAGATTGTGTTAGGTTTAGCTTTTTAAGAAACCAGCCTTACTATATGAGTGTGAATCAATTATTAATTGCATTAGAAGGTTTTGACCTAAACAGGGAAAATGAAATTGCATAAATGAATAAATTAAAGCCTCAAGATGACATCAGTTCTTTGAATTTGAATTGTTGGATTTTTTTGCAAGGACAAATTTGATATTCTTTGTAAAGAGTACAATAAAATAAAATGCCAGTGATGATGATGAAGTTTCTAATGTACTTATATCTTTGGTTTCCTGGAAGAATCATGACAGAGGCAGCAGCAGTCTAATTTCAGCAGTATTTTGTATTCTGCAGTGTCTCAAACTTCTTACAAGAAGCCTTCAGGTCAATTTGTAGCATGGAGATAGATGATGATGTCTGTCATGTCTAGCTGTCTTGCTTATACTATTCTCCTCTGGCAAGATAATCAAGCTGACAGATTCAAAAAGTCAGAGGTCAGTAGGAGTAATTAATAAGCACATCTGACCCCATCAATCATAGAGCATTTAAGTATGGTATTGATGAAGTACGAAACGTGTGTCTGAAGAAACGTGATCTGGATTATAAAAGTGAAAAGGTGGAATATGAATCACATCTGCCGTTGTTCCAATGGTTAGCTCCTTTACAATTAAAACTGAATTTTGAAAATGACTCAAGATTTCTTAACTTTGCAGTTGTTAATTTTGTTATACTATTAATTTTGTTATGCTTTTCTATGTTAAGCTTTTAAAACAGCTAGTATTTTTTGATAACTTGAACACTGGAGTCTTCATGTACACAGCTCAATCTTTTTAATATTCAAAGCAGTTTAGGTTCTTTTGATTCATACTGTGAGAAATTTTCTCCTCCTTTCAAATAACTTCTGTGGCTCTTCTCTGTACCCTGTCCAATATTTCAACATACTTTTAAAAATGTGGATACCGGAACAGGATGCAGCATTCCAGTGTTCCTTGCAAAGGTAAGATTACCACCTTAAACCTATTGTGTCCATATGTCCAAAGGAATGTATAAGTGCTTTTCCTCCTCTCTTTTTTTTTTTTTTTTTTTTTTTTTTTTGTGGCATCACATCTTGAGATGCTTACCTACTGTAATTACCAAGTTCTTCTCAGTTGTTTCTTCTAGGGTTTTGTCTCCATTCTGTAGGTCCTTCCTGTAAGTGGCAAATGTACTTTGGTGGAAAAATACACAACTTAACGTTGGGCTGAACTAAGTTTATTTTTTATTAATTATTAAAGAGCATAGCTAACCTCTCCTCGGTATTTAGTTTCAGCATTCTTAGTGATGTACATATGTTTACTCTAGAGATTTGATGAAAACATTGAATACTGTTGAGTCTGGTATCTGTTGTCGTATATAGCAAGACTTCCCCTCTAGTAAGAAAAGGTTTGTGCGGATGAGAAACATAGCTCTTGTTGGCAACCCCAGAAGCACAGTTAGAGCTGCTAAACTCAAAGTTGGAGGATGGGATACTTAAAGAAATTGTGAAATGCCATTTATTTTCTAATATCTCTATTTCCTAACTCTATCTCTGCAAATCAAGAAGCTATATAATTAAAACTGCAATAACTATTTAATAAAACTACAATTTTGTTTGCTGCCATAAGTACCAGATAACATCTATCTCAGTAAGCTTGAACAGAGATAAAAAGTATCTCTCTAATTATACACTGGCAGATGAAAAGATAGGAGGAGTTTGAGACCCACAGTTTGCTTTTATTTCCTTAATATTTGGTAGGACAGTTTTGGTCTTACTGGGCTCAAGAAATCTGAATGTGTGGGTGGAAATAGCAATGAGCAATGGTCCTCAGGTTTCTTGGGAAGTCCTTCTTTTAGATGAGGATCAGGCCACAGTGATACATCATATAGTTTATCCCCAGGTATGCTTAATTTTAATAATCAGCTGTCACTGAGTCAGTACCCTCAAAATAGACAGTTTTCCATGTGAATAACACAGTGCCAGAAACTTTCAGTTTTTACAGTTACTTTTTAAACCATTCTCCAATCGTGGCTAGAAAAACAGATGTTTTGGGGGTGGCTGGATGACAGTGGTCTTTTCAAAGTCTTTGTGCTATGTAGCTGGAACATAGTCATGGGATTCGTACCCAGGGAATAAGTTCAGCTTTATATCTTCAGTTTTCTAAGCCTAACTTCTTACAGCACCTCACAAGGTCCACTTTGGGGAAGAATAAAACAAAATAATAATAAAAAAACCCCCAGCTTGTAGTAAGTGGAGGAGCAGGAACAGGAAGTGAGCCTGGCTTGCATGTGAAAGAAAAGAGTTAAGTAGAACAAATTTGTCTTTGAATTCTAATTAAAAAGTGGTGATGGGATTTTTTTTAATGGTGGGAGTTGGCGTGTTCAGTGTATTTTTGTTGAGGTTTTTTGTGGTGTGTTTTTTCTTTAACTCAAAACTGTAAGTTGAACAGTGAACTTGTGTACAGGTTTTCTTTCCGTCCCTTTTGACTATGGTAGTAGTCACCTTGGGCTGATTTAATGTTCTTTCAGGATATTTGTGCTGAACTGCCATTCCCTGATGGCTCCACACCCCTCCTTGCTCCCTGACTTCACCTGTGCATTCAGTTGTCGTGATGGTCTCTTTTTTTCCACATCTCTGTAGTGAACGCATAGTGCAGTATACATATGTATCAAATCTTTTAAAGAATTGTAAAAGATGCCCCAAGTAACATACTGAACAGCTAGTCCCTAATGAATCTAGCACTAATTCTTCTATTATTTTAAAATCCCAACTCCTGAATTTTTTTCCTCGAGTCTGATCAGGTAGTCTTGTATTGATGTAATTATTCTTGTGCTAATAGCTGCCATTCAGAATTCTAAGTTATGTTCCAATGATATGTTAATGACCCTGCTTTATGTAAGGCATGGCAGCATAATCATCTGAACACTCAGTGACACATGCAGCATATGTTTAATTGAATTGTGTGTTGCCTGTCAATTTTCTGTGCTTGGAGCAAAGCAAGAATTTTCCCTGAATGTGGGTGTCCTTGGGGAGTTGCTATGCATATGTTCTAAAATGTCTGAAGCATCAATTTAATGCAATAAATATGTAAAAATCTGTGCATTCACAGAATCACAGGTTGGTAGGGGTTGGAAGGGACCTCTGGAGATCGAGTCCAACCCCCCTGCCAAAGCAGGTGCCCTACACTAAGCTGCACAGGTAGGCATCCAGATGGGTCTTGAATATCTCCAAAGAAGGAGACTCCACTCTAAGCAGCCTGTTCCAGTGCTCCATCACCCTCACTGTAAAGAAGTTTCTTTCTCATGTTTGAGTTGAACTTCCTGTGTTCCAGTTTTTGACCATTGCCCCTTGTTCTCTCGTTACCCACCACCAACAAGAGTTTGGCCTCATCCAATTGTCTCCCATAGTTAAGATATTTCTAAGCACTGATCAGATCCCCTCTCAACCTTCTCTTTGAAGAGACCCAAGTCTCTCAGCCTCTCACAGGGACGATGCTCCAGGCCTTTTATCATCTTTGTTGCCATCTGCCAGACTCTTTCCAGGAGATTCCTGTCTGTCTTGACCTGGGGAGCCCAGAACAGAACACAGTACTCCACATGGGGTCTCACTAGGGCAGAGTAGAGGGGGAAGATCACCTCCCTTGACCTGCACAATGCAGACAGCTGTTTTTCATAGAGATAGTATAGGACCTGCAGTTTTCTATGATGAAGGCCTCAAAGAATTTGTATAAAAATCATGACTGTTAACTGGGCAGTGCATGGAGCACTGTTGTGATGTGGAAGAGAACAAAGTGTGCTAAGTTTGGTACTTGGGTTACTTCAGCATCAGCTGAGATAGTTTTACTGATTGTTCATGCTGATTTATACCTTTCTAATAAATCCAGTAGAAATTGAGGTAATGCATCTAGAATTTGCACTGGTGCTTTATGTGTACATGCTATTTGACTTCAGACTAACGCACACGCATGCTACATTTCCTGTGTAATGACCTTTGCCTTCTTTTGTGTAAGTGATAAACTGCATAGAAAGTGGGAAAATATTGTTATAGTTCTTGTTCTAATCTTCTTCTGTTTCATCACTTCTATTAAAAGCAAGCAAAGAATCATTGTTTAGTAATGATAATGAATTTATTTTTTTAGGATCTGGTCAACACTGGACTCAGCACTTTCTTCTTTTTCATTGCCTCTGTAGTACTTGCTGCTTTAAACCATAAAACTGGAGCAGAAATTGCTGCTGTGGTAAGAATTTGAACTTCTTTATATATGACTCTTATCGTCTGTTAAAACTAAGAATAACTTTTCCCTTGTATTCAGTGAATACTCCTGTTGCTGTTGCCATCACAATTTACTTCTAATTTTACAGTTGGCTATAAGCTAACTGTGATTTAAAAAGTATTGACATCCTTTGAGTTGTTTGTCTTAAGGCTTGAGGCAAGAACAAACAGAAAAATGACTTGCAGAGAGCACTTTAAACAGCTGAACTTGCCTTGTTTCTCTAGAGCTAGCTTAACTGATACTGCCCTATATTGTAAGCCTACAGAGAAGACAGAGCCAAAAATTCACAAGAAATGGGAGCTGCTTACACGTAGTTTGCTGAATTCTTCTTGTTCACTGCACATCATTCTTGTTCTGTGGAGTGAGTATAGCAGAACTTCAAGATTTTAAATCTAGAACAGTAAGGTCAAGCAAAATAATTTTGTGCTTGAGCTGGCAACCTTTTTTAAAGTGTTTTTTTTCTTTTTTCCAAACCTGGACATTGAAAATTGCACAACAGTTCTGCAGAAGCATATAGGAAGAACTGCAAAATAGCTCCTTCTCCAGGCTGATGGTCTGGACTGGTCATCTGTTCTCTTGTCATTCATTCACTATTATGTGTACCCTGAGGAATGAACTGTTGGATGAAGAGCTGTATTCTTCTTTACAAGAGGTTCTGCCATTGAAGTTGCATTGCAGGATTTAATTGTCATGTTTGTAGTCAGAAAACTTTGTTTTCTGGGATCATTGATCTTAGTTGCTTTTTCAGATTCTTTAGTTCATTGAAGAAGAAAAACATCAATTTTACATGCCGTGATTTGTCAGTACAAATAAAGTAGAAAACTAAGCTTCTGAGGAATTTATTGTGAAACTACTATTGTTCTTGTTTTCAAAAATTGTCTTTGACAATTCTTTCTACTTCTTGTAGATATTTGGTTTCTTGGCAATGGCAGTGTATGCTGTGAACACATATTTAGCTATTAAAAAGTGGCGAATGAACAGCAGACAACAAATTAGTCGGCAGACCAGTGACTACATACGTGCTCGGACAGAGTCCAGAGAAGTAGATCATCGCCCTGAGATTCAGCGTCTGGATGCGTGAAAGCGACGTTCAAATGAGACTGCAAAGGGAAATGAAGAAGTGCTTAACTCCCTCATGGAATAAAGGGGTTTTTCTTTATTTAAGGAAGAAAAGGAAGATCAGATGGTGGCAAAGAATGCCGAGCTCTGCGTACTTGCAGAGATGCATTGAGTCAGAAGCTGTTGTCATGAAGGCAGTAAATGTTGGTCATTCAAAAGCAAGATCTGTTAAAAATGTCCACATATATATACACATATATTATATAGCTTATATAATATATATGTATTGAAGTATGTTACTGTTTTGAATTCACTGCACAGTACTTTCCTTCCCTCTCCCAAGTGCAAGCTCTGAATATACATGTCCTGCCACAGTTTCTTTGTCTATTGTAAACACTAAGACCAGCGCTACATTGGATGGTTAATATAGGAAAGAAATCCACCAAAAGTGAATTTAATACACGCAAAAAGGAAGTGAGAGGCAAATAGCAATAACTTCAGCCATGTATCATGTCCGACAAACTCTCTGTATCCATCCTTAGGCAGCCTTGGCAGTGCAGCTCAATTCTTGTCTGTAAGATCTGCAGTTTCACTGTTGGTGCACTTATACAGCTAAAATGGACAATCATTTCACTTTTTTTATTTGATAGATATAGTGTCCAGGTAGTTACCCTATGGGTTACTCTGAAATTGCCATATTCAGTTCATGCATGACCATGGCCAGATCTGAACTTGTGCACAGTTAGCACGTTTATGGAATGGTCACCAAAATGCACCACGTGCAAGTGGTATTCTGCCACTGTTGGTATACCTTCTGTTTTTCATTACAAAATGGGAAAATAAATATGCTCAGGAGGCAAGGTGCAGAAAAGGAAGTTGAGGGGCACAGTAGAGAAAGAAGGGGTTGTCATCCAATAGACTTGCATTCCACTCATGGCTTTTTTATTTTTAAGGCTCAACCTTTCTGAGAAGCCTAGGGTAAGCAGAAACTAGCAAAAAATTATGATGTGTGTATAAAGTGTTTCTAAGCTTGCAATATTGTGATTCATGTAAGATAAATATTTTTCTTTTTGGAAGATTGGTTGTTTCTTCTAAAATTAAAACAGTTGGTGCTAGGTAAAATTGATTTTTTTAATTTTTTTTTTTTTTTTTAGTTAATTGGATGTTTCTGCAAGTTTCTTCCTGTAATGTGTCTTTGGTAAATGAGTTTAGATAATTGGAGGATGATATGGTTGTATTGATTTGTTTAGAAGTAGTTTTACCTAACTGAAGTTGTCTTATTTTAATTGTACTTCCAGTGAAGAGAAGCGTATTTTTCTCTACTCAAAATTCAAATTGTGCAGTAATCGGTTAGACAATACCATAATGTTATTAGGAAGATGTCCCTTGATATTTTTCTGGGGTTTTTTGATTGATGTCTTTATGTAATACATTATTTGGCATATGCATGGAGAAAATATATGTGGGAAAATGTTTCTAGAGCTGAATTCCATTCTGGTGTAAGCTCATGAAATCTTTAAAATTAGCACAGCTATGTGTCATGTATGCCTGAATTTATCTCACATTTGACTTGAACACTTTTTGCAATGTGTTCTGTAGCTGTACTCTTAAGTGGATCAGTGCAGTTAACCAGAGTCATAAGAACAAACAGCAATATGTTGCAGATTGGTATAACCTGTTTTTCATATTTAAGAGACCTAACAGAAAAGAAATAGAAGTGCCTGAGCTTTTTTAATACTGGAGGGAACTTGGATAGTGACAGGTGTGAACCTAATGCTGCAATGTTTGAATCAAGCAACACAAAATTATTTTGATGTGTGAAAAACTGGTGACAAAACATTTCTTTTCAATTTACTGATGTCTGCAGTGCATTTCACCTCAGTGGCTAAGATAGAGATTAAAATTCAGAAATTGCCAGGAAAATTCAGAGTTACTAAAGAGGTAAAAGAAAATGCATTTTCATAATGAGTGATGGTTTACCAGTTACTATAGCAACACTTTATTGTGCTTCATTGAAGGTTAATGCCAAAGGGAACACCAGTTTAAAAAAGATGGAACCATATAAGCCAAGCTCTAGTGTTGGGTTTAGAACATAGACATTTCATTGAGGTGGTGTCTCACCACGACTGCTGTGCATTTCCTGAAATGTAAATGGCAGTTCCATGTTCAATGTGGTACGGAATAATGAAGTTTATTATTGCCAGTACAGTTGTTATAGCCCTGCTGTTTTTCAGCACTCTGCCTTGTCTTGGCAAAGTTTGTAAGGAGAGTTTTACGTATTGGCAATTACTAAAAGAAACTTTTATAAAGTAGCACAAGCATACTGAGACTGGAACTGTAAGCTGGCATTAAAGCAGTTTTATAAAGATGGTAAAACCCCGAACAAACAAAACACCAAACAACCCGAACTGAAACACCACACCAAAAAACTGAAAACCCTCTACTCAAATACAGAATATCGTCTTCCAGAAGATCCGTGCTTTTAGAGGGGGACCCTTATCTGAAATCTGGAAATAGAAGTTAGGTGACCCCTAACAAAAGCTTTTCATTAGGAGTGTATCCTGTTTGCTGGTTAATGACAGGGACTGAAATGGAGAGTACATAAAAGAACACCCTGTTCCTCTTCTGTAATCCCTTTGGTGATTTTTTTTTTTCTTCTTTAAGAGGTGCAGCAGATCTGTGCATCTGTAAGTTTATGAATTTGGTGTCTTTCAAATCCTTATACCTCTCCTTACCTAGAAAAAAGAACTTCAGTGAACGTTTTCTGGAGTGAGACCATGAAAAGCTTCTGTACCTTTTAGCTGGAATGACAAATGCAGAGTGATACAGTTATGCTTTTAATACAGTGTAGTACTTCATCATCTAGTGTAGTATACCTGAATGACCTTGAGGGCTTTTACATGTGAAGTAAGTTTTCTTGAGCTGAGAACAATATGCCATTATTTATTACTTACATCATGACTTGAGCTTAGCACAGATTTCAGGGTAGATTTCAAAGATAACAATTTTAAGAATACTATCTGATACACTTTGTAAAACAAAAACAAATGTAAATTTGTGATTTCCTTATTTTGGGGGACCAAAGATTATTTTAGTACTGTACAGTATATATACTTTCTAAAAATGTAAGTTAAGCATTTATTACTCTATGGAGACATTATTTACTATTTGGATTATGTAGAAGGGAAATAAAGTAGCTTGAGACACAACTAAATTGGAAACATGAAGATCATGAGATGTATACACATTCGACTTTTTATCACCAAACTTAATTTACACAGTGTATGGAAGAGGTGGTAACATTTTAAGACTGTTATTCAATCTGCAGGAAGAAAATAGGATAGAAAGTTTACTTTTTTTTTTTACACTTGCTTAGAAAAGTGACATTAAATTGTCTCTCCCAGCCAGTTAGTCGTGCTTGTAATTGTTGAGCATATAGGGATAATTTCTTTTAGTCCCTAAGAGTGCTATTTAGCTCCATAAAGGGACTCAAAGGCCACTGTAAATAAAAATAAATCAAAGCTAAACCATGTAGGAACATGGTGCTCGAAACTGTAATAGGTCTCATCAGTCCTGTTTTGTCAGACTAAGCCCACAATCTCCATGTATTTCTGCATGTAGAAATGGTGGTAAATTTTGCAACCTATGCAGAGACATCAAAACATTAAACAGTAAGATACGACTGGAGCAACTATAATAATTGTTGTATAGTGTTGTAAGAATATAGATGTTCCTCCTAATGCTATGTATGATCAGCTTTGTCAGCCCTAGTTCAAGTTTATTATACGTTCTTGCAGTGATGTGCAAACTGCCTACAATAGGAGTTTCTAAAACCGTAATTAAGAGCTGGTCTGACAGTTTCATCACTTCTTAGTAAAGTTGATTTTTTTCTTACTCATCACTTGTTCCTTTCATTTCTTATATTCATGCCTCATGTCATGTTTTAATATTTAATTTTTGTTAAGCCTTCTTCATTGATCTGTATAGTGTTTGCTTCAATATAAAGAAGGTAAGAATACTGTGTCCAACATCCTTTTGCTTAAGGATGGTACTCTTTTATGATTGCTTATGATGTTTGGGCTCGTGTGCTGGGGGAAATTTTAATCTTTCCCCATGGACTTTGGAAGCTAGCTGGTATACTGCATGTGTTTCTGTGTAAGCTTTTTGGTTTGAGCCGCGTGCTTAGAGGTTGAGAAGATTAGAGATTAATCTACCTCTACCTTTTTTGAGAGACAAGGTACTGACTCCTGAGATTTGATGCTTATATTTCAGTCTGTGCTTTGTATTCATAAGCATGGTATCAGCAATGAGCCATGTAGAAGGGTTTCTCTGTTCCTAACTCCGGAGCCATGCTGGCTATGTAATACATTGGGGAGAATCTACACCGATGATGTTAATGGTGCATCTCAAAAGCTGAGGTATGTTGACAGATTGGTGCGATTATCAAATAACTTCTGCTCAGCTGATGTGTAGTGGTTGGTTCACAGAGACCTGCAGGATGAGATGCTTGCATCAGAGGGGCTCTATGTGTCTAGAAGGAAGGATAGTTACAGACTAACTTCTGCTGGGTCCCGCTGTAACGAGTAAAGCATTCATGCAGCATTTCTGAAAATTGGTACTTAGTTCTTGTTGATAGCATACAATAATGGTTTTTTGGAGGGCCAGCAAAACTCAAAAATACTGCAGATAGAGATGTGTGTATGAATTTTAGTGGCAACAAAAGCATTTAAAAATGAAACTGAAATAGGTACAAAACCTAGCAGAATGATTGAAAACACTTTGTAGAAATTACACCATATTCCTCTCTCTATATTGTCAGAGAGAATGCGTTAAAAATTAATTTATACAAATTGTCAGAAAAATCTCTGAATGCCATTTTAGAGTTTTTCCTGGTATATTGTTTTCCTTGTTAGCCACTTGGCTGCCACCTGAATAGATCTGTGTGATAGTGTCAGAGTGGTGCTGTCCAACCTGAAAGCGTTCCGTTGTTGTTTTGGTCTCTTTCTTGCTTGTCGTTTTAGAATCTGTCTATAATTTAACCATTTTTGTTCTAAAAATCTTTAAAAAAATCTGCTTACACTGTGATTTATGATAGCCTTTAATTTAGACTGTACAACACAATCTAATTTTGTTTTGGGATATGCAGCTTTCTTATATGTGCCCAGAAATGAAAGTTGCCTATTTATCATGAAAATGTGATTAGATAAAGTTACCTATCCAGATCCCAGTGCAACTCTTTCAGATGTGCTGGATGGATGAGTTAGTAAAATTGCCTTTTAATCTCTATGGGTTAATAAATATTTTTTTTATAACTAGCCACAGATATTCCTTTTTAAATTATACTTGGCAAACAGAAGATATTTAATTTTATATACAATATACATAGTTACCTTGATTGACATATTTATAACAGAGCTTTGTGTTTACTATGAAGGTTTTATCTGTATACCATGGATTTCATGGGTAAAATTTTAAAATGCCAGTTAGCATATATGGAAGGATATGGAAACTCTTCTTGAATTCAGAATGAGGACATAGGAGCATTTCAAAAAGCAATAGCCAGATCATATTAACAGAGTATCTGTGTTTTTTCATATTGTTTTGATTGGGGCTGGTCCCTACAGCTATTTTAATAACATCTGGATGTGAGTAACAGAATGAAATATGACCATCTGCCTCTTCTGACTTGTCACGGACTATTGTCTAAAATATGGGAAATTTGAGGGTATTGTATTTGTTTTGCTTTGGACAAATGTCTCAATAGACATTTAATTAAAACCTTCATGTGTTTGAAAGAAAATACCCTTTCTTAACTAGGCCGATTTATCACTTTTGGTAACCTTTTAATCCCAAAAGTATTATTGTCTAAATATTTTTAGTAATGTTACGTTTGTCCTGATGTCTAAAGGTTAAAGTGGTTTTCTGGCTAGCACCCTTTTATTACAACAATTGCTACCTTCATTTTTCTACTGTTTATACTTTAATCTTGAATGTTTACTGGTTTCTACTTGTTGGATATTGTGGAGGGAGAGTGTATCTTAGCACTACAGTTCATCCAGCTTTAACTCATACGTTGCAGTTCTGGAGTAAGAAAATATTTTGATTTATATATTATGGCCAATATATTGCATTTTAAAATGATTTCTATACTTAAGACACAACATTTATGACATAACAAATGAATTAGCTAATCATTATATGTGTCTAGACTTACTCTCTTCTGTGTTAGTGTAATTTTGAAACTATTTGTATATGTTGAAGTTTATAAGGGTTCAGGAACCCACAATAAAATAGTAAAGTATGTATTTATTTCTCGTTGTAATGCTCAATTTTGATTTGAAAGTTGACACTTTGTATGTCTTTTCACAGAATTGTAAACGAATACCGAAAAACTGCTTCACCTAGTGTGCCTTCCATGTGTGGTATAAACACTTGTCATTCACAGAAACAGAGATGTAAATTTACTAAACCAGTAAACGCTATTTTTGTAATGTGAGTCACTAATGCATCTCTGGCTTCGTTGTGCTTTGTTTCCACTCATACCAGTTTTATGGCTACTCTGGTCATTGCTTTCCCTTTGTGCACTAAACAGTAGAGCTGATACCGTGGCGAATTGAAAGGTTGTATCGCTTTTGCTCTGCCTTCGGCGGCTACCTGAAAGATGGAGATAAAGCAGATGGCTGATGTGAGCTAGCAGGTACTCCAAATCTCTTTCCTTGAGACTTTTGGAAAGGGGTGCTCCGTGTAGGATATCTGTATCCTCGGTGCTGATTCTGGGTCCTCAACCAGTCATAATCCAAACATTCTGATTCTAGCTCATAATTCATGATTTATGGTGTCCGAGGAAGGAGCATCCAGGCCTGACTGAAAGACTTTATCCCTTGGGAATATAGGTCCTATACTGACAGATTTGTAATTGTCGACAGCTCAAAAGCATTAGTCGAAACAGTGGGCAGGAATTCCATCTCGGGCTGAGCAAAAGGGATGCAGTTTTCCTTTTATCATATGAGCACAAGTCTGCTGTGTAATACCCTTGGTAATTTGCTTTTGAAGTAAGAAAAATGATAATGTTTTGCCAAGGAAAATCATACAGGCATACTCTGTCTGTGAATGCAGAACCTGACTCTGCTGTCCCTACTCAGGCAAAATTCCCCATCGACTTAGGGGACTGCAGAACAGGTACCCATTTATCACCAAATCCCGATCAAGGATTTGAAGAATATCACAAGTTGGTGAATTTTCATATAGAGACAATTTACAGCCTTGAAACAATTTCACGTTGTTTTGGTAAGTGTTCTTGAAGTTCTCAAATAGCACATGAGGCTAGCTGATAAAATAGATGCTTCCGCAGCGGTACCTGCCAGCTGTGGCCGCTGTCTCCTCAGTATCGACAGCTGTAACTTACTGTGTAAAGTGTAGCATCTTCCAGCTCTGTATGTCAAAGTTGTGCTGTTAATGCTTGACCAGTTTCAAAGGCAAGGTAACTCTACACGGAAACTTAACCTCCAACTTGTTTTTACACCAGTAATGATTATTCAATATGTTGTGTGCTGCTTTTCTGTTGTTTTTTATGTAAACAGAAAACACAAGCTGAAGAATTGTAATGTCTTGCAATACAGAAAGCAGTCATGTTTTTAAAATCCATACTGTTATAGCATAATTTAAATGGTGTATTTATCAGTTTTAAATGTCATTTTGTTTTTCCAGTCTTTTGTATATGGGCACGATACTTTTTGTAATTTTTTTTCTTTATTTAGTTGTCCTTCTGTCTTTCTGATGTTTGAAGATTTGAGCTCTATGGATTTTCATGGTACTCTTCTGATCACGTCTTCATAGTGGTAAAAGTCTGTATTTTTGTATGTAGGGAAAATGGTAGTTTTCTAACACTTACCTTGATCAATATAGTATGGAATCATTTGTGAAGGACTTCCTGTTTAATAAATGGACATATTAAAGTACAAAGCCATTGTCTTCATCTGTAAAGGCAACATATAAACTCATTATGCCAAGTGTTGTGGTTGATTAGTTAATAATCCAGTAAGTGGAGTTGCTAAATGCACTTCCTGTGCAAGACAGTGGCGTAGGGGTTAAACATCAAACCAGCCAACCCTGTCTGAGTTTTTTTGTGACTATGTCTCTGACAACACAAACTTCACAGATGCTGGAGTTAATGAAAAAACATGTATAAGCAGTCCTTGATGAAAGGTTATATGTAGCAGAAAGCACATGGAACTACTTTATTGCTAAAGCGGTTGTGGTGGGATTGCTCTTGTGGAGGTTTCTCCATCTGGTATGCTGTAACGGGCTGAAATGCTCTATGTGGTGGTTTGCAGCATCACGTTCTGGACTGAAAAGGAATTTTGGAGCTGAAATGTCAGAGTAAGTAATGCTCTGCCACCTCATGGGCTGTAGGTTGCAAGTCCTACCTTGATGCAATTGGTGTTTTTGGTATCCAGGCACTTTAGGTGTGAGGTGAAAGCACTGAGTTAATAAGGGTAAGAACTGAGGAAACGCACAGGGGGTTGAATGAGTGTGCTGGGAAGATTTGGGAATATGGATGATGCTCTTAAAACACTGCTTAGGGAGAACGTGTGTGTGGAGACATGGACAAAAGGGGCGGTACAGAAGGTTTCACTAAGGAGAGTCATGTGCCTGTACAACCTTTCTGCTAGAAGATGGGGCAGTTCATTTTGCCTGTGTCGGGTTGTCAGCTGTGGTAAATTCTGACCTGTTGTGGTGGTGTGTCCATTTGACCTGCTTAGAGATCAGGCCTTAATGAAATGGATGCTCTTCAAGAAAACAGAGAGTTAAAGTGCTGGACTTAACAATGTCAGCAGCAATATGGCGTTATCCACGGTGTTCCTTTGTCAAGAGAAGTTTTGTCAGCTGTTGAATTAAAAAAAAAAAGTTTATTCTGTCTTAAATAACGAATCTTCCTTCAGTGTCCTGGGAAGACTATAATTACTTTCTTATTTAATGGCTGAGGCTAACAAAACATGATGGACAGCATCACAAATATATAAAATAAAAACGCAGGTATTACTTGGCCAAAATTAACATTGGAATCACTTTTCTTTTTCAAGGAAATAGACTGAAAATTTGATATTTTTTTTTTAAAATATGCTTATATTTTCTGGGTAGCATTGTTTTATCTTCTGACTTAGAAGTTTTACAGACCATTCAGAATGCTGTGAATTCTTCCAGTAAAGGAGGAATCTGTGTTGCAGTGAGTGTTTTTTGGTAGAGTCATTTACTTAGAAGAAAATCAAGAGACGGTGTCTCCATTGTGACTTTTAAACCAGTAACTCCATGCAAAAAGGTGTCTCGGGTATCTTGGAGTAAGATTCACATTCTCAGTGCTTATCTAAGTTTTTTCTGCTTCCTTGATTGTATTGTCTTTCTCTCTCCATGGTCAGAAAAGGATTAAAGGATGGCTAGGCGGAGCTGCTTCATGCGTATGTAAAAATATAAGGTGATCTGTATCTTGCATTTGCCTTTTGGGGGCAGTCTGTATCCCAGTCTTTGGAGTAAAGCCACTTCATTTAATTATTTTTAATCTCTTACGAGGATGGTTACAAGCTGCCTGTGACGAGATTTAGCCCGACCTAGTAGCATAAGTATGTTTTCTCCATTTATTTATGCATTTTAGAAAGTACAGGTGTCAGAAACACATGCTGCGTTAGTGCTTGGTTACAAGTACATGCTCACTTAATGATACAGGTTACTGCTCTTTCAGCAGGGGAAGATGCAGCTATAAGATTCAGGCTTAGAAATTTGCACAGTGAACTCTTACCAGAAGCATAATGAATGAAAAACATCTGCTTGCTATGCAGAGCATTAAATTGTCTTCTGCTTTCCAGCACATTAGGCTGGTGGAAGCATTCTTCTCAAATACCCCGTAGGCAGAGATACATCACTTTTCACTTAGTATCTTGGAAATTACTTTGTGAGTTGAAAATTTAAGACTTACGGAACTTTGATATCAGGTGAAAAGCAAAATGAAGCGGAGTAACGGACAAAGTGTTAAAAGGACAGTTGAGCCTCTTATTTCAGTGAGAATCTAAACAGCCTACTTGGAAAGGTCTCTTGAATTCCTTAATGTCACTTGTCCAAAATCAGCACGCAAGACTGAACAAATACTGCAAAGATAATTATAAAAGCTTTTTGATAGGAGAAGGTGGGAGAAGCAGGGAGAGAGACTTTCAAACAGTGTGAGAGCTGTATGAATTCATTGATCTGTGATGGTAGCTGATTGTTTTTCCTCCCGTTAGTGGCTTTGATTTACACTGTTGATATCATAACACTTCTTGCATTGTTTCTACATAGGTTTATTTCACACCCGGTATTGGAAACTCTCATCGCTCCCTAGGTTTGTCTGCTGCTGAGTGCTGTTCCACAAGCGCAGGAATTCAAAACGGCAGTAGTTGTGCTGTTGTTGTAATGAAGGCATGTATTAGCCTGTATGGGTTTTGGAAATGGCTCCTGCTTGGAACAAGACTGCACTGTGATGGAAAAGAGATGTTTGATGATGCTCTGCTGGTACACCAAAACCAGAACTTCAATAAGGCCTCCATGCTGCAGGTGTAACATTATGCTTACGACATGAATCCTGAATTGCATAGAAACCAGTGCTGCTGCTATTTTGATCTTGGTTCAGGAAAAACAAGCAAGCAAACAAAGCCAAAAAACCCAAGCACTTTTCCTCTGCCCAACACCAGACTGAGCCTAGTGCAGTATTGCGGGCAGGAGAGAAACTAAAAGACCAAGTCAGCTCCTCCCCAACCCCCCATGAGAATTGGCTTTAAAGCAATTCTTCTAAATGTAGTTCTTTTTTTTCCTGAAATTATAGAATACAGAAGTATATTTTATTTCAATTATGGGAACAGATCCTTTTAAATAAAAGGCTGGAATCTTACGCAAGTGCTTGACCCTGGGAGCAAACTACTTAGAAATAAATGAAATCATCAAATACTTGAATACTAATAACAAAATTCTCTGGACAGGTAATTCATTGCATGCCTGCTAAAGTGGCAACTAATGAGCAATTTTGTTTGCCTTCTCTGTTGATTTTAGTAGTACTCTAATGTGGGGAACAAAACCCAGGAACACCCTTGCAGATTTCAGGATATAACATGCCTGTGAAAGGTAAACCCAAAGGGGATTGTTGTTTACAATGTTACTAGTTGCCAAGTAAGAGCACTCTATTTCCGATGTCCAGTAAATATACTAAAACTAATTCTTGGTTAAATTCTTTGATGCTTATGTGCTGAAGATGGAAGGTTCTCCTTGCAAGATGTGTAAGCATGAGTGATGTGTGGTTGGCCTGCAGTGCTGGCTCTGTGCTGTTTGTCACCTCCCCAGCACACAGCGTCCTTCCTGATGGAGTTTCTTGAAGCACTGTTGCTCCCGCTGGTCAGAGGCAAGGCAGTAAAACCAGGTCTTAAAATAAATAAAGATGCCCAACACTTCTAATAAAAGAGGTTTAATCCAGCATGGTTTCTAAATATTAACCACGTACTAGTTTCCAGCTGTGACATGCAGTACATTTTTCATTAAAAAAAAAGGAATACAAAATGATTGAATATAAAAATGAGCCCAGGTCCCCTGATGTCACAGTGTGTGCCAGTAAAATACAACAATAGAACAGAAAGAAACATGGAATTTCATACCGGAAAAGGTCCAAAGAGCTCTTTCTCATAAAAGCAAAGAGTATTTGTCACATTTGGAAGCAACCATTTGTTGCGCTTTATTCAGCGGTCTGGAAACAGGAGATGTAGGAGCTGCCTGTTAAACAACTCCGAATCTGGCCAGCACCTTCCCAAGCACCTGCTCGCTGTTAGGTACCGTGTTTCTGCCTGTCAGCAGCCAGCTGCTGGCAGGGAACTAGAACCCAAGCGGTAATTTTGTTCCAAAGGAAATCTGTAGTTACTCTTTTATCTCTGTTTTTAATTTAGTCTGTTAGTACCATCTGCTCTCATTTTAATCACTTTTAGTTACGGCCACCTGTTCTGGTACTATATTAATTTTTTTTTAAAAGGTATACAGGTTTCTTTGAAGTAGACCTGTCTGATGCCCTGTGTGAGGAGCATGCCATGCTTCTTCCAAGCAGTATGCGTTTATAGGGGAACACAAATATTTCAAGGTAAGTTGTGCTACTCAGGAAAACATCTTCTTCTAAATTCAGGTGGCTTTTCTCCCAGAGCACTAGACCATGTCCTTACAGGGAGGGAGGAGGTTGTTTGGTTTTTGGTTTGTGGGGTTGTTTTGCCTTTTCACAGTGGGAAGGAGGTATTGCCCTCCTGTGGCCCAGTTATCCTGAGTTTTACAGAAACTGTTGTGTTTTGCGAATCAGTGGACTAAGCCCAGTGCCGCTACTCCTCATGGGAGGACCAGCGTTCGCAACACAGAGCATGAGATCAGACAGGGATATCTTGCACACAAGTACTTGCAGGCTTGGATAGGCAGGTCATATTGGATCACATTTGGCAAGCCTTCCTTACCTGTGTGTGCGAACATGTACGAGGGCTTCCACACAAATGGTAGGGAGGGGGTCAGTAAGGTGATGCCTCATCTGTTCTACCTCATATCTGTGGTGAAATTGCAGAAGATGGGATGTGACCCCATGCAAGCAGCTTCAAAAAATGATATGGAATGTTTGCTGAGCCAGCTACCCTGCAGCACAATGATACTTTGAGGCTTGTTCTTGCTGCATATTTCCAGTTATCACTTTTTCTTGTCACAGATCGGGTGTGGATACAAATGCACTGAAACCAATGCGTTATCTAGAACGTACGCTTTCAGTGCTTGAGATAGTGGAATATTCAGACTTCAGATAAAGAAATACTCTTAATTAATAAAGAAGAATACAAGTAAAGTAGAGGCATTCTGAGCCTGTGTTCTTTGGCACAGCAAGAGGTATAAAAGCTGAAAGTGTTAAAGATTTGGAATTAAGCATATTAAAAGCTCTGCTCTATAGGTTTAAAATACTATGTTCCCGTTTAGTCAGTACATTGTAGTGCTGAGTTAAGGGGGCAAGGAAGAATGAAGATGTGTTGTTTGGATAGAGATGTCTGTGGCAGGCTGAACTACTGTAAAATCTGTTGTTCCGAAGGAGTGTCTAATGGCATTGGGAATAGTCTCATTTTCCACATCACTGCCCTGTCTGTTCTCTGGTGATTCCATAAACAGTGAGGTGGAAAGAGGATACTGAGGCTGAAATAAGAGAGAGATTTCAATTGGCAGTGCATTCAGCAAAGAGGAAAGTGCTTGATCATCTTCCCTTCACGCGTGGCTGGTGTTTGGTTCTTCAGTCTGAGTCAGAATCTGAGTTCTCATCTGAAATTTAAAGCAAGGAACAATAACGAAAATGAAAACTGGAAATCTCATGCCAGCTTTAGCTCTTGCTGGGAGAGATATGCTGCTCTTTGGCAGGTGTCTGCTTCAAAGGATGTGGCATAGTTAGGAAAAAGCTTGTAAAATGACAGTTCAAACAGGATGGAGCTTTAAATGGTGTTTCAAATAACTTGAGAAATGCTCTTGAGGCACTTTGATTACTCCAATGTAGATGACAGTTGAAATGAAAGAAATCGTAGAGATACTGTTAGCATGACCACCAAGAGGAAGTCTGCTGAAGACATGCTTCCTCTATCAGAATATTGCTGTTTTCTGTGGGTCACGGTTACACACTGCCAGTTAAACGTATCCGAAAACCAGAAGCTTTAAGACATGAAGTCGTCCCAGTAGGCCTATAGAGGTCGATCCTGCCCAAGCTTGAGACTCAGCTTGCGAGAAACTAAGGGATTTCTGGCCTCGGCAGTTGAGAGCCCCAGCATGAACCTAAGTTTGGTGCTGGAGGAAGAGTGCTGCAGAGCACAGCCCTTCTTGCATTGTCAAATCACTGACACAAAGCCGTGAGACTGCATATTTGTAAGTTTTTATATATTTCTCTGTCTCCAGGGAAATGAGATCTAATCTTTAGCCTAATTTTGTTCCCTTGTCACCTGATCATCTTTTTGAGGTCAGTTCAGTTTGTGGGGATATTTAGTCAGCCTGTTTCCTGTGATCTGTTCCTTTAATTCTTTTCTTTGTATCTCTCTTTGGCCTAAAGCTTGCAAGACATTTAACAGTCTACTAAAATACCTAGAAAAGACTGTTAACATTCCTATATACCTTCTGGGATTCTGTACGTGTCTTGGGTGTTTGATTTTTCAGGGGTTTTGTTCTCGTGTGGGTTGTTTTGTTGGGGTTTGTGATTTGTTTAAGTGTGGAGCTGTCTTTCATCTGTGTGGGGGCAACGAGTAGTAATGCGGGCATGATGCCCAGTTTGGACTCCTGGGTACTCAGTTGTGTCGTGACTTCACTTGAACTGGATTTGAACTCCCAACAGTGGGTGCCTCTTTTTATCTTTGTCTAAGTGGATCTGTCTGATTTGAAGTAGACTGTACCTCCTACGTTAGAAATTTGGTAACAATCTTGTTAATTTTATGCTGTGTGGCCCTTGGATTTCAAGGTCATTTGTCCACAGATGGTCAAAGCTTGACCCTGAATAAGAGCTAATCATGACAGAGGAAAGTGTTATTGGACATAACACCTGTTAGTCCACAGTCTTTTCAGTTTATTTTTTAAAGTTAAGATATCTTGATGGGAGGAAAAAAAGTCTGTGCTGCACAGTAACTTCTATAATTGGATTTGGGGCCTTTCAAATTTAGATGGCACAAAACTCTGAGAAACTTCGTATTCCTGGCTTGCTACAATTCCAGTTGTATTTTAAGACTGAGCAGCTTCATAATTCAGCATACTTGTGGCATACAAAACCAAGGTAGCCCAGAATAGAAACTGTTTACTAAGTGAGTGCTCTTGCTCCCCTGTGAAGAGTGAAATGGAGAAGTAAATCTCACGTTACATGCTTGTATAACCAGAATGGGGAATTTTACCTACCTTCTGACTTGCGTCCTTCAGGGGAATCAGAACTGCCTTGCTTGAGAAAAGTAACCAGGTCATTGAAGGTTATGTAGAAATCAATGGCGTACACTATCGTGGCTATAAATCCAAACACCTAAAATGGCAAAATAATACTCTTTAACAAGAATTCCCACCCATCAATGACAAACTGCAAAGAACTGACAAGAAAAATTCTTAAAGAAAACTTGGGCTTGATTTTTTTTTTTGTTTTGTTTGTTTTTTGACCTGTGCCTTTCTAAAAAGACAGGGAATGCAGATGTCTCGTGACCCACTGGGATCAACTAAATCCCAGCTGATTTTGGGAGCCCGAACAGTGAGCCCTGCAGTTGCTCTATCAGATGTGTCCTTAGCCCTTCCCCTGGTTACATCGCTTTCTGGCTCGACATGTTCTGAGCATCAGCATTGCCTGGTGCCAGGAGCTACAGGAGAAGGTAACCTGCACTTCCACCATCCCAGGGTGTCTCTTTGCCACCAAGAAATCACCTCAGTTTTTCTGGAAATATTTTTTACCATTTTTCAAGGAGACATGTCTATTGCAGAGTGAACTAGATTCTGGGGTGACCTACTTAGTGTCAAAGCGGTGTGGCAAGAGGCGGCTGGTTTTCAGTCTGAGAAGCTAGGACAAATGCTGTGTTGCATTGCTCCGTGTCTAAACCGAGTGACAAAGATTAAAACAAGATCTTTGTTTTGAAATTGTGTATGACTTGGGATGGTTTGGTAAGGGTTGCTGGCTAACACTACTGGGTATTGTTCTTCCCTGTCTTCTAAAATTATGCACGTTTTATTTATGTTGCATACATTATTGATGCTTGGAGTCAAGTTGCAGATGGAGAGGCTGTATCTTATTTCTGAATGCAAAATGCTGCTGACGAAGGCTCTCTCCTGGGCAGTCCATACACAGGGAGGTAAAATGACACTGCTCTTGTTTCAACTCATCCAAGTAAAATTATGCAGTAGAGGCAGGAGCTTGAAATTACTTAATTTAGACTGTCCTTAGCAATTGCAGATTTGATTTCTTTATTATTCCCTCTATTCAAGGATCTTGATGTTCCATGCAGGAACACAGAAGTTGTTTCTTGCCTGTACAGCTGGTGAAATTAAAAAGCAGAATAGGTGCCTTCCCTAGGTAGTACAGTTAATACTGAGCAGCACTGTTAGCATGAAAAAACTATTAATTGATTAAAAACCTGTTTTTTAAATAACTGGCTGTTCCTTCCTTCCTTTAAGCAAATCTAATTCTCAGTTAACTGAAGAAACTTCTACTACTTGCAGTGGGGGTCAAAACGGAATTGTTTCTGAAGTACATCCATACGCAGTTTGCCAAAATACCTAAGTGGAAGGCTAACATCTACTTACTCCTCCTGCTTTAGATGCTCCATCGTTATATTTTGAGACGGCAGCAATTGAAATGGCAAAGTAAATAATGGCAGCAGTGACACACCGCAAGAAATCCTGTAAAATAAGTAATGTTGCATTCTCAGATTAGTCATGTAATTCCAACGTACAAACCCCTCTAAAAATTATTTCAGAAATGACTGTTAAAAACCATTGTTGATGCGTCAGTGGACTCGTCTGATGCTGGAGTGTGACTGGAGCCTGGTATTTTGTAGCGGATGACTAGCTCATCTGGGAAGTATTTTTGAATGTGAGATGACCGGAATCTTGGCATAAGCCTCTGCTCTTACAGATGTCTGTATAAATCCTACTTTTAACATGGGTATGTCAGGCAGGCCCCTCTGCAGGCTGAGGAGGGCTGGCATTCTGTGACGTTTAACTTGGAGCGCAGCAAGGGCGCTAATGGAAGAATCATTTCAATTGCCTTAAAAAGGCTCATCTTTAAGTAGAACTCCTGCAGTACCAAAGGCTCTGGAGGAGCATACCGGTTCCCATGGGGAACAGGCGTGTGCTTGTTTCTATGTAGAAGTAAGCCTGTCTTCAGGAAGGCTGTCTTCAGCCTGTCTTAGTTTCCTCATTTAGGAACTAACCACTTTTTGTGTCTGTAACTATGATTTATACTTAGCAAGTACACCTGTAACTCCAGCGGCGAGCCATCGTGGAAATACGTGCTTCTGTGGCTGAGACTGTAGCGCTGCAGGGCAGGGGCCCTGCCCTGTAGTACAAGCAGCGATGTGCTGGAGCAACAGCGTCTCTGAACCGTACGTTAAATAAAGAGCTGCGATTCCCAGGGCATGTGTAAATCATGTGAGAGGGAATAATCGTATCTTGACCTCTGTTCACAATTAGATCTTCTGGCTTTTCAGAACAGATGGATGAATAAGATACTGTCTCAGAACACAGATCCTACGAGAAACCTGACTCTTCTGAAGTCAGGATGAGGTCAGTTATCTACGTTCTGCGGCTGGAGTATATCATGGTAATGGACGTAATAAACATACAAGTGCTTTTTTTCAGTCTCAGTTCTGGAATCAGATGCATGTAGAAAACGGAAAACAATGGAACTGAGATTACCATTTGAAAACCATGGAGACTGTCAAAGTCCCTGCTCTTGTATCCACCAACGGCCTTACTAATGTTATTTTTGTACATTGAGAGCTCTAATTCAGATCTCACTATGGCGAACTATTGCTAGACTGTACGAAAAGAAAATCCAGACCGATTGGAATAGCATTCCTCTGAAGTAGGTGTACTGCTAGACAAATGCTCCCTTTCCAATGTATGTTTGGAGCAACAGAGACATCCAGTGGCCAGTGTGCGGTAATCGCCTGTGACTACAAACCTGCAAACTCCCCGATGAATAGCCAGCGGTTTCCTTTCTGTGAAGGAGCATCTGCTGGCAAGAGTTGCAGGGCTTCCCCCTTAGCAGAAGTAGCTGTCAGTTTGTGTGTACGCGAGTATGAGACTGCATCTCAACAGCACTTGCCTGAGAATTTTAAAACATTTTAGTAAAGTATATGTATGACTATATAACGTGCCTCAGCATCCCCATTTGTAAGGGTGGCGATACTGAGGAGACCCCAGCAGTGATCACATCTGAACAAACAGATGTTGCCTGTTTAAGATCCAGGCCTAAGCCAATTGCCTGGAATCGCGCATAAATTCTGTGTTTTAATACGACCATGCTTTGCGTCAGCACCAAGAAAGGTACAGTATGTAGTACAGAATAGTTTAGAGTGTGCTTTGGGACTTCTGAAGGACAGGCAGTACAGACAGGTTTCTAATAAGGGAATGAAATTAAGTCTGACTAAGTCTGCCTGAACTCCCATATCGTGCCTTTTACTTACATTATACTGTACAACTAAATCTGTGGTTTATATTGCACGTTTCACTTACCGTCAAAGGCCAGTAGAGTCCTTTAAACTTCTCATTAAGTTTGGAGGCATAGGCGAAAAAAAGAAACAGTGCCAGCAGAAACTCTAGGAGTGGGGCCATCATGAAGGAGGCAGCTAGAGATGCAATGTAGCAGATAAAGATGATAAATGACAGCACCTACGGTAAAGGGAAAACTTGAATTATTCGCATGGAATAGCAGAGCCTCGGGCAGCTGAGCAGCTTTGAAGCGTTATTCTCCCTGCGATTTCTGTCAGTGCTGCTGGCGATGGCGTATCTTGCTTCCTGCTTTTATTTTTTTTCCTTGGGCCAAATGAATTTTCTTGTTTAGCTTGGAATAAATCTACAGTAAAGGTGTATATTGCAATGTGTGTGAAAACTTGCCAGAGAGCTCAGTGGATTTGCACCTCTTCCAGTCTGTAATTTGCTATGGACTGTAAACAGTTCTGACAGTAATTCTGAAAACAGAGTGGGGCGTTGCCAAGTGAACAGAGCTTTAACCCTTCAACTGTGACAGTTCTCATTTGAAATCCAAATCATTGCTCAGATAGCCCAAAGTAACTCAGCACTTATAATCTTCTTAGAGTTGAAAGAAAAAAGTCTGCTGTGGGTGGACAGAAAAGAGCTGAGAAAATTATTCTGTGGCTTCTGGAAGTCTCTGCCTCCAGTTTTCCAGTGGAGACAGCTGTTTTAGAGAGTAATAGCATAGATAAGTCCCATAGAGTTGTTTTACCTCCATCACGTTTCCTAACTCTACAAAATAATACAGATGGCATTTGTTTTCCCATTCAATTAAAATACCTTTAGAATATAGTTCATAGCTCGAAATAGAAAGTTTCACAAAGAGGAAAATAGCTAAAGAAAAGGAACTTTTACCTAAACCAGACAGTACTGAAGTGCTGTGCTACACTTCTGGACTTTCAGCTGCTGTATCTGTGAAATTGGGAGGTGAGGGAGCCATGGAGAAGCGTAACAAAATTTTCAAATGATGTACTGGGATTTGGTCACCACCAAGAAGATGCTCCAGTTCTACCGCCTCGTGTGGTAACTGGTTTCCGTTTTCTTCAAACTAGCTACTAGAAAAGTAGCTAGCATACCGAATAAAGCACTTTGGGCAAGCGTGAGTATGAAGTGGTAGTTTACACCTGAGCTGCTCTATTCAGCCTTTCCTCTTGGAGACAAATCTCTGCCTTAGCAATGCTCAGAGATGTTTTTGGTCACCACAGCAGTTAGTACTGCTCAAGCATTAGTTACAAGGATTTTTTTTTAAACTTCTAAATTTGGACACTGACCTTCTTACTCATGCAGTACTTAAAGTAGATGTTTTATTTTCCCCCAGATGGCCCACCTGAAGGCAGATGTGGCTTCCTGAAAAGCATAAATGTTTGGACTGTGACAATCAATGCATTTGCCTCACTAAATTCCAGATCTATGGATTTATTTGCTGCTACCATGTGTTCCTGGGAACCACCTATATCTTAAAAAAAAAATAAATAAAAATTTAAATCATTACTATACTTGAAAGATAAGGCTCTTAGGAGTAATTATTAATTAATAATTGTTTATATGAGAGGTCAGTCAACCCTCAAATATGTGTATCAAAAGAGCCCATTTAGGCTTAGGGGAAAACTAAGCAGTTCAATCCTGTTGAAATAATTTCTTAATTAACAAGTCTTTATTCTAAGCCTGTTCTTTGGGGAAAGCAGTCAGTTCTTGACCAGGATGCTAATAACTGCAGTGTATTGTTTTGATCCATTAGGACTGGGTGGTGAAGTTTGAGAGGATGTGATGTTTTTAGTAAGGTACTATATTTATCTTAAAATGCCTATGCATTGTTCTTGTTTCATTGGGTTGTAGGAAACTGATCTGGTACAACGTATAGAGTTCACGTCTGCATTGAGGCCTGTTACCTGTTAATGTTTACCCTATTTGTTGTTATTTATTCTATTATTTGCTTATTGCTTACATAGCCTCTTTGCAGGTTTCTCTAGAGTTTTCATATATTGTAGGGAACTCATTCACTCTGTCTTATCCTTAATAAGGTATTTTATTTTTGTGAATGTAAAGTGATAAGTACTGTTTGAAGAGAAGTGGAGATAACAGAACTTGAAAACTGCTAAGAGGGGAGAGGACTTCTTCCTCCTTCCTATCATACCGCCTGTTCCCTTCCCACCATCACAGAATAAAACCAGAAAGGACTGGACTTTAACTTTGTGAGTCTGCTTCACTCACATTTGTGGAACGTAATTTAGATGCAGCTTCATGTTTTCTTGGTTTAAAAAGAAATCCCTTCCTTTTTCTGGATAAAGTGGATGATAGCCGACATGTAGAGACAGAAAAGTATGCAGGGACGAACAGCAGCAGGGAGGAGACACGTTCAGGATAGATCCAACCAACCCCCTTTCAATAGCAGAGCATTAGACCTGAACTTGGTAGATGTCTTATGAAAGAATTAAATGCAGCGTTAAATAATACATAATACTACAGCAGCGAGGGGAAGTAGAGAGGCAAATTTCAGATGTATAAGTTGATGATGCACAGCAGAGATCACTTTGATCTTGAGTCCGTTGGATACGGTGACTCCTGTACTCTGTCTGCTTTTATACAGAGGAAAAGTTTTTTTCTGTCAGAAGCATTAACTGTTAGGTGAAACAAAGAGCCTTTGTGTTCCCTTAAGATTAGCCTTATGGTAATTCGTGTAACTTAAGGTTCCCGCTGTCTTCCCCTCACCCTGATGGCTCTGGGCAGGTCCATGTGGCTTGAAACTCAGTGCAGTGCCCAAGACCCTGCTGTAACATGGCTCAGGATGCCAACAGAAACTTCTCTTGTGGCAAGAGCACGCCAAGGGGCTCCTGCTCCGGTGGGCTGGTGTGCCGGCAGGATCCCTGCTTGAGTGCAAGGTAAGTTGGTAAAGAGACAAAAGGATAAGCCTGAGCATTTCAGCTTTCTAATGTGGTCCCACCTGGAGAAGCTGGCATCTGGGGAAGTATTAATTGTCCATTTTAAAATCTAGTTAACGGGCCACTTACTTGCTCAAGCCAAGTCCTCGGTTATTGGTAGGCTCACAGCAGTCTCCTGCTGCCTGTTCCTCAGCCCTGATGAACAGTAATTTTACTTTTGCCATCACGACCACCTTGAGTGGTGGGCTTGAGTCCAGCCCGTCCCAGCTCTCCGCTCCCAACTCTACTTGTCAGCACCCTGTTGTGCACAGGAAGGGCGTGTCAAGGCCACATTAAAAAAAGCCCTTTTATTTGCAAGAAGTCCCTTGATTTCAAAGGATTATAATAGTAAAAGGTAAAGAATCTGACAGGAAGTGTGATAATTGCTCTCCAGTTAAGCATCACTCCCTGTTTGGGAGGCATTCAGAGCCTGAAATGGCCCAAGGAACATTTTCTGTGAAACAGAATCATAGAATGGTTTGGTTTGTACAGGACCTGTAAAGGTCATCTAGCCCAAGCCCCCTGCAGTGAGCAGGGACATCTTCATCTAGATCAGGTTGCTCAGAGCTCCGTCCAGCCTGGCCTTGAATGTTTCCAGGGATGGGGCATCTACCACCTCTCTGGGCAACCTGTTCCAGTGCCTCACCACCCTCATAGTGAAGAATTTTTTCCTAATAGCTGATCTAAATCTCCCCTCCTTCAGTTTAAAGCCATTACCCCCTGTCACTACATGCCCTTGTAAACAGTCCCTCTCCAGCTTTCTTGTAGGCCCCCCTGTAAGTATTGAAAGGTCACAATAAGATCTCCCCAGAGCCTTCTCCAGGCTGAATGACCCCAGCTCCCTCAGCCTTTCCTCATAGGAGAGGTGCTGCAGCCCTCTGATCATTGTTGTGGCCTCCTCTGGACCTGCTCCAACAGGTCCATGTCACACCTATGAAACAGTGGACAAGATTTTGAGAATGAAGGTTTTGAAATAGGGTATTTTTAGACGCTACAGTCTTGACTGAGGAATGGCTAGAAGGTGCTTGGAAGGGGATGCAGGCAGATGTTAGAAAGAGCAAGAGAAACAAAGGGAAGGAGGTGCCTGAAGGCTCTGTCAAGTTACGGCTGCCTGGTGGCTATGTCACAGCACTCACGTGGATTTTAATGCCAGATCTACTTGGTAACTTGGAGACAGCCCTGTGTAATACAAGAGCTCACAAAGGCATTGGCTTTTGATGATGTTTCTTATTTCTCTGCGTTTAGAACTCATTTCCCCTTCTGACAGGTGGAGTGTATGGACTCCCTCAGCAATATTGGATATTACCTATTGCTATCTTTTCTGAACTATGAAAGACAGTAGGAATCTTATCTCATCTAACCATTTAATTGCAGTACTACCAACTGAAGCATTTGATGTCACCTAAAAATTTGGTGATTTTAAAAATATACTTCTCCAACAGTACGAAATGTTGATGTGCCAGTTGCACCCAGAAATAATGAACGAACTTTTACAGATTTCAAGTTTTTGAGACAAACATCTGGCAAACTGAAAGTTGCTCTAAAAATTGCAAACTCAAAAGCAACCTCCAGAACACAGCCTGACGCCTCTAAAGACCGGCAAATGATCCACTGCACATTACACTTGGTTTGCACCTTTTCTCCAGAAGCTGCACATTTAGAAGTGGTTTCAGAGAAAGGTCAAGCAATGGGGTCTTGCTGTTTTCTAACAGCTCTGTTTCTACGCTAAAAACCCCCAAACAGCTAGAGAGGAAGTTCGTGAGGCTCAATGCAGTTGCAAGTTCATTGCTAGCACTTTCAGACTTGGAAAGCACTGCTGCTTCTAGGAGGGGAAAAAAATAGTGTTTTATCAGTTTTGTCCATTTGTGTTTTTACCCAGGGGGTTTCTTACTCCTTTGGGATTCCATCCTTGGCATCGAGAGCAGCTAGGAGTCTGAGCTGTTCTGTGCTGCTGTTGAAAGGTTAGGGTGATTGTTGCCAGCTTCGCTGGAGGAATATTTGGATGCAGAAAGCTCTAGTGCAGCAAACGGCAGAGCAGGATCCTTTCATAGTCTGGCAGTGGTAAGATTATGAAAAATCCTGGCAAAAAAGAGGCCTGATTCTTCATTCAGCACCTTTTTTTTTGTGGGAATGGGAATATACATAACAGAGAGAACTAATATATATTACTTTTTCTTTTTTAAAGGAATTTCTTTGGTAGTGCATTTCAACAAGTAATTTTCTCCCATGTACTTATTACTTAATACTGTGTCGCTGGGCTTTGTACATCTGCTCGGCATTATGAAGTTACACATTACTGTATAAACAGCCTGCAATTTAAAAAGTCATTACAATGGTTAGAGAGCACTGTGCTCCTTGAGGGTGGGAGGACTGCTTAAGTGCTGAGGTCACAGCAGAGCATGAAGGCATCTGTATCCTCTGCAGGGAGAAGAGACCCGCTGCAGCCTGGCGGGGATGATGTGGGTGCCAGGAAGCAGCTGACATCATTGCACACTACTGCACATGTCCCAGTACCCTCTGCTTGCTGCTCGTTTCCCCTCCGCAGAAATGAAAGGTTTGCTTAAACTTTTTTTTTAAAAGCAAATTTTGTTATCGTTTACTGGCAGAGAAAGTAGATCACTTAGTGGTCTCTGCTATGCAGTTATTACTTCTCCGTCATGCTTGTCATGGAGGTGAAGTTCTTGACTCCCCCGGAGTGAGCTGCAAGGGCCACCTTCTGGCTACAGACCCAGAGAAAGGCACGGGGTCATCTTCAAAGGAAGCTTTACACAGAGCAGCTGCAAGTTTCAGTTATGAAGGTCAGGTCAGAGGAGACTGAAAAGACAGAAGACAGGAAAAGAGGAAAAAATAGGCACAATGATTTCTACATCCTTTGTGTCACCACAACAGCGACACAGCCTTATACAGGACAACCTTACATATTCATATGATATTTTTATTAAAAAAAATATGTGGTGCCACTGTATACTGGCTTCAGGGGCCTAAGGAGATGCTAATTAAAGCAGTCACCAGGACAAACACAAATGCTTGACTGAAATAGCGGGGGTGAGCAGCAGAATGCGTAAGTGTGGGTCTTGTCTGGAGAAGCTCTGGTGGCAGGTATGAGAGTGGCTGTTAAATGGTTCAAATGCAGGACAGAAGGAACTGAAAAATGCACCTCTGAAGGGGGGAAAAGAGCATGGATGAGATGCTGAGGTTCACGATAGCAACTTGAGTACTCATTTAGGAAAAATTAGTAGCTGAAGAGGAGTGTTAAAACATCTAGAAGAAATAATGCTATGGGAAGAAAACAGAAAGGAAAAAAGAAGAAAAAATAATAACCTGGCAGATACAGAATGACCATTAGAAAGTGGGGGAGCAAGACAGAATAAATCGGGTCAGTAGAAACAGCAGAGCTTATACGTGTACTTGATGTTACTGCTGCTTTGTGGCTGTGTAGCTATCCCAGGTGGAATAAAAAATTAATAAGGCAGGAAGATCAAAGGGAAAAGGAGTGTGGAGAGGACTGACTTCCTTCTCTGAATAAAATTTGAGATTATAATTAAGCTTCTAGCAGTAATCAGCTTCATCACCAGCCTGGCTTGTTCTGGAGGAAGCAGCAGAATGCCCAAAACTGATAGCCCACAGAGCAGTGTTCATGCCAACATAAAAATTACACCTGAACATTGATGTTCAGGCCATGTGAAAATGTGCGTAAATGTTATTTTTAAAAAACGGCGGTAGCGGTTCCCTTCAATCTGAGCAAAGCAATCCTCACCGGCAGCACGGGGCTCTGATGCGCTTGGTGCAGCTGTCTGCGGCACCTTCCCAGGGACGCCCTGAGCTGTGCCGCGGGCACCAGCGCTCCCAGCGCCTCCAGCAGCGCAGGTGAAGGGAACAGGCTGGCACAAATGTGGCACTAGTCTGAATTTAGAGTCTGAGCTGGTCTGCTGTAACTTCTGACAGCTGAACCGATCAGCTGCCAGCCACTTCTACTGGGCAAACCAGTACTTTTTAATAAGGTTACTTTCACCAAGAAGGACGCAACCAGCATGGTCACTGGGGTGAGGGAATTAGCTGAAGCAACTCCTGTTCCCTTTCTGGCCTCCACTGAAAAGGGAAGTATAACCACCTACTCCAGGCAAGATATATTTGCAAGTTGCTTCTTTGCTTTGTTGGTAATATATTTTTACTTACATGGTGGTTTGCTTTTTGAATGTTGAAAAAACTGACTTGGCGTTTCCAGCAGCTGGACAGAGAAGCTCTGATCTACCTGCAGAAACCCCAGTATTTGCATGACTTTAAAGACCAAGAAATAAAGTGCATTTCTTGTGACTTGCCAAGCTGCCAAATAATAATGTGACAGAGATATTAGGTAACAATAATGAGAACCCCATTTTGTGACGGAACAAAAGACACTATTCAAGGTCTGTATCCCATTAATATTATTTACATACATTTGTGTAGAACCCAACCCCACCCCACATTAGTACTGTGTTGAAGAGGAAAAATCAAACATTCACAACAAGAAACACAAAGCTAAAGATGAAACACAGATTTAAACTATGATAGATTTAACTTGGCCTCATCTTCAATTATTTGGCACTGCATTTCTCTAATTGTACACAGACTGGATTTATTCTGGGGCCTGTGCTGTCTTCAAGGATTTCTTTGCCAAAGCGGAGACAACTGAAGAGAAACTACTGCAGCCTGCCCTCTGCCAGGAAACGACATCCTAAGCACGTGGGCTGGCCTGCGAGGAGCGCGCAGAAAGCTTCGCTGCAGCTTCAGCAGATGGGACTTCAGAGCTGCTTTCAGCCAGCCAAACCCTCGGGAAGCCCCGGGTGCCTTACAAAGGATAAATCCCTGTCTTGTCAAGACAGAGCAGTTTTTATTACTCCAAGGAGGCATAATCAGTACTTCTCTATGACAACAAAAGGGTGAGTCTGATCCCATGACCAAAACAGTATTCCTCAAATACGTCACCATTCAGACATGTTAAAAAGCCAGTCTGTCCGAAACCATAATTTACTGGCTGTAAACTTGTATAGGAAGTTCCAGTATACGTTATAGTATGTAACAAAAAGACGTGCTAAAGGACCAAAGTTAGTTGGGCTTTGGGACCTTCTAAATGTGTGTTTTTGTAAACTACAGATGCTGTATGAATGGGGGGGGGGGGCGTACCTGGAGTTCTTATGTCATTTCTGGTGGAGCTGGTACAGACTGTGGCCTGCTGCTACCCAGCCTGAGGCCCGTGTTCCCCACCACAGAAGTCATCCTCCTCTCCTGAGTGAATGGTTTTCCCTCCCCAGGCCAGTCTCACATCTCCTGGCTGTTCCCTCGCTGCCTGCCCCAGGGCAGCACCCACAGCCTCCTCAGCTTGCAGGGCTGGTGGAGAAGGGCTGCTCAGGGAGCCTGGCGGCGCGGCCGCCTCCTGCCCCCTTCCTTCCCTTCCCCTTGCTCGAATGTCCTTGTTCCTTCTCCGAGCTAGCACAGTGGATAGCCAGAGGGACCTTACACATCCAAACAGCGCTCCAGGGACTTGACTACTAGTCTGGGCTGTCCCAGTATTTGACTACCTGCTGTCAAAACTCCAGCTAAGATTACAGAGAACTTAGTGTTTAAATTTCTCATCATTTCTAGTATAAATGATGTTGAAGGTCAAATTTCAATCAACTCCCTCTTCAAATTTAACTTTGACTGTCAGATACCCACTATCCAGGGGGTAACTTGTTTTTCCCCACCAGGCGGGTGCTGTTTCAGCTGTCAGGCTGTCAGCCTCTGCAAGTAAGACACCAGAAAGTGTTACACCAAAAATCAAAGGTCTGTAATTACCACCAGCCCAGATCTCAGAGCTTGAACCTAAAAGAAAACTATGGTGTGTTTCTAGGGGAGCAGTGCTCCTGTGGCCACACTAAGCTTGTCCCTAACAGTTAATGGATACCGTCCAAGCAAGCTCACTGGCTCCAGCGCTGTGAGCAAGTGTGTCCTTCTGTGAGGTCAGGGACAAACCCAGGTTTTGGAGGGCTGAGGACAAAAGTTGAGAGATGATGGTCCCCTATGTAACGCGGGGATGTTTACCCTGGAGAAGAGGAGGCTCAGGGGAGACCTTATTGCCCTCTACAACTACCTGAAAGGGGGTTGTGGCGAGCTGGGGGTCAGCCTCTTCTCGCAGATAACCAGTGAAAGGACAAGGGGAAATGGCCTCAAGTTGCGCCAGGGGAGGTTCAGGTTGGAGATGAGGAGAAATTTCTTCTGGGAAAGGGTGGTCGGGCCTTGGAACGGGTTGCCCAGGGAGGTGGGGGAGTCCCGGTCCCTGGGGGTGTTTAAGGACAGGTTGGATGTGGTACTGAGGGACATGGGTTAGTGGGTAATAGGTGGTGGGGGGACGGTTGGACTGGATGATCCTGGAGGTCTCTTCCAACCTTAATGATTCTATAATAATAATAATATAATAGATCTTTTTTGACATACTCAGGACAAGCTGTTTCTCAAACCGCGCCTCCCTGACGGCACCAGGAGCTGCAGACCTGGTCGGTAGGGGGGACCCGTG
>VWZZ01002235.1:861129-885517 GCA_013399095.1 Psophia crepitans | reverse complement strand
GGGTGAGGCGTTTCCCCGGCGGTGCGCAGGGCAGCGGGGAGCTCAGGCTAGAACGGTGTGGGTGAGTGCCGCAGCGTGCCCGCTCCGTGGCACGGTGGTTGCCTGGAACCTTGAAGATGAGTAATTTAGCAAATACGTGTGTTCGGCAATAGAGAGCCTAAGAGCTTGGTGGAGGGGCTCACGTTGGGAGGCTCAGTACGACTGTAAGTTATGACCTTCTCCTGGGTTGTAACTCCTCTTTATTTCTGTTCTAGATAAACACCTGATAAAAGAAGATGATAGAAAGACAGTTGTAAGTATTTGCATTTTGTTCAGAAAACTGCGTACATCCCACAGCCTCTCATGACGACCCGTTAACCGCTGGACATGGCTGTTGGCTGGGCAGGGTGCACGTGGTGGGTCTGTGCCGGCTCTTACGCAGTGCAGACCTGCACCTCCCTAGTTCTGTAAGCGGCAGTGAAACGGTGAGGGATTTGTGCGAGTGCTCGGCGTTGCTGTAGGGACAGGTGTCGGCTGGGGTCCGTGTTGCACGTGTGGCCTTGCAGTTGCCCTACACAGCCCTGCCCGCGCGGTGGGTTGGGTTTCTGTCCTTTCGTAGACTGTAGTGCTCACATTGCTGCATTGGGAATCTCATTTCTTCAAGCTCTGAATTATGTAGACAGCTGAAACAAAATTCTCTTAGTTTATTTCAATTGTGCAGGTGTCTGAAAATAAAACATTAATGCATCTTAAGGTTTAAGCTATTTAGTGGATACTGAAAGAAGTACTTCAGTTGGCACTTATTTTATGTTGAAAGGAAAGTTGAAGCCTCCGAGGTGCGTTGTGGCAGAGTGTAGAGGAGCAGCAGCAGCCCCGTAGGTGACCCGCTGGAACTCTGGAGGAGGGGTGGGAACTGGAAGCACGGGCGGGCCGCTGGCTCTGCCAGGGGCACCTGAAAGCAAGGGTGCCCCTCGCCTGGGAAGAGACCGTTGGTGTATGTGTGTCAGGGGGAGACACGGTGGTGGTCTGCAGGGAGTCACAGCATCCAGCCTGATCCCCCATGTCCTCCTCTAAAATAACGTGTTTACCTTGTAAGGAAATAATATGCTCAATATGGAAAGTTTTGTTTTTACATCTGCCGTTTCCTACTATGCAGTAGCGTGGTTTTTAAATGCGATACTGTTTTTCATCAGATCTGTATCGAGGGGAACATTGCAAGTGGAAAAACAACATGCCTGGATTATTTTGCACAGACTACCAACATTGAGGTACTGGATGAACATTTCTTTGCCTTTACACCATTGAGCAGTTGCTTGTCTGGACAACATTGACAGTTAACTTAGAAGTGTTGTCCTTTCTTACGCTAACGAGAGAAGAGCAGCAGGTTATGAGCCAGTGTACTTGTTGGTGCACATATTTAGGCCCCCTTCCCCAACTATTTATAGTCAAATTGTAGAAGAAAAAATTACATCATATGTAATGTAGTTCTGGATGCCAAAATGTCAGTAATACCGGTGGATTAGAGTTTGTACCTGTGTAAAGTAACGGCAGCCCACATGGGTTGGGCATGCTCGTTTGCTTTCACATCACTTAAATCTTAGATGTATCTTGTAATAAGCAAAGTAAAGACAAAGAAGTAATGATGTGAAAATGCTGATGTCATGTAGCTGAGATCCTAGCTTTTTTAAAAACAAACCTGTTAGAATTGTTTCTGGGGATTTCTTAGAGTGTTATGGGACTTGGTGTTGTACTGCTTGGAACAAGACTGGGGGGAGGGCAGGCTTCCTGTATTTTAAACACAATCAAGATCAAACCTCAGTGAGCATTGCTTTTGTGCACATCAGATAGTAATACTTTTCCCAGCGGGCCTGGGAACACACTTGATAGTAAGTCTTGCGATTCCTCGTAGAACTGCTGGGTTGCCTGATGTTGTTTGGTAACTTAACAGAAATGACCCTTACGGAGTAACTAACTATTAACTCAAAGGACAGAAAACTTTAGTGCAACATTTTTAAAAAGCTAATTAACTTCCCAGGCTTATCAGATTCTTAGGCCTGGCTCTATAGTATCCTTGGAGTTTTAGACCCTTTTTGAACCAGAGAAGTCTATTGTGATTTTACCTCTTCAGGGTAGAAGCTTTTCTGATGAATTTTGTAAAAGTTTGGAATAAATTTTGTTTGTTAGATCACAAAAATAAAATGAAAAGTTGTATGATAGCATTCCAATCTCTCTTCCTTTGCTGGCAAGTGTTACTCTGAGAAATTACTTGTGAGGGAATGAGGAGGTCACCGAAATGCAATCAGTACTCAGCTAAGCCATTCTTTCCCTTCCATCATACCGATTTTGACTCAAAAAAGTGAAATTATATCTAGGCTTGGTAGGTAATCCATCCAGCATTTTATTTTGGTGGTTTAAGAATACCCAAACTATGTTGTATAATGATATTTCTCTATTTTTTAACAGTATTCATTATTACCTTTTGTATTACAGGATTCAGGGCTGTTATTTTTGAGGAGGGTTAAGCTTTCCAGTACAAGTCCTGAATACTCTGCCTTAGCGAATGAGTATTCATTAAAAATAACTGTAGACTCATAGAGTCAAATTAAGTATTTTGAATCTAAAACACGTTTAACATGGAATAATTCTTTTTTACAAGGTTTTGACAGAACCAGTGAGTAAGTGGAGGAACGTTCGTGGCCATAATATCCTGGTAAGTGACAGATATTAATTCTACAATTACTGTTTTAGAAAGACATGCACCAAGACTTCTTACCAATCAGCAAAACTGTTATGGAAGGTGTGGTCCTAATATCACACAGCAAAAAATAATGCTCAGTGATGCAGATCTTTTACTGTGATTAAGACACGCATAGATTAGAAACATCGTCTGTAAAATGGGTCTTTTATTGGGTACGAGCTAAAGAAGCTCACAGAAAGGTAAGCCCTGAGTGCGACTGTTCTTTCTAAATCTGCTTACACCTTTTTCAAAGAAGGGACGAACGCCTTTGCTATTAAATTACCTCGGAAAGTGAGAGGTGGACCTGATGGATTAATGATGTTTGACTGCTGAAGATAGCGAAAATGCAGTCCTGTGAGGGGCTGACAGCTTCTCTTGTCTTTTGGGCAGTCATTGCTTCTTGGAACTGTTCCCCACGAGTATGTCCCTTTGTCACAGCTGTGCTCAGAGACCGCAGTCAGGGCTCTGACTACATCTGCAGATACGCTTTTGCTGGGATGGTGAAGTGGTTTCTGAAGTCAGTCTTCCCTGCTTGGTACGATCACCCCATTGCAGAAGTCTCATTGCTGGCCGAGATGGGTATCTGTGCTCAAGCTCATCTGGAATTGGATGTCAACACAGTGGTGCGGCTACACACCAAACCACACGTGCCCAAACATGTATTTGATGCAATTACTGATGGCATAGGTCCTCTGGAAAAGTAAATTCTCCCCACTAGGATTTGCTGATGCTTTACTTATTTCTTATTAGTGAAGGAATGGGGCATGCTTGGCTGTTGTCACACATCGTCACAGCAATCTGTGCTCTTCAGAATGCTTTCTCGTTCTGATCTTGGACAAGGGAAAAGAAAGGGCATACCTGTGGACTGAAGCCATGCTGCTGGCTTGAAGCTTGTCACCTCAGCAAACAGACACTGAATGATGTCTGTCTTTGAGTCAGACCTTTGCTCTGTTTTGCAGGACAGGCTGTTGCTTGTAAGTGTATGGGAGTGTGGAATTGCAGCAATGGGAAGGAGTGGAAGATCTGAGAACTGCTTTGAGGATCCTGTGGGAAGAACAGTTGTGTTAAGACCTTTTCTGAGGCCCAGAACTTAGTTACTGGAGCCATATTTGCATTTCTGGATGGACTGGGTGTACTGAGTCTGTCAGTGCACAAAAATAGAGTAGCAGATATGTTTTTTTAAGTTACTAAACATATTTGAACTGTCTCATCTGAGCTATGCCTTAGTCCTGACTGTTCCAGGTGCAGAGTAATTAATTCCTGTTGACTTCAGGAAGCATTTCAAGTGCCCCACTTAGTGTCTTTAAGGACCAGGACTGTAATTCTTACATCTGTGGTGTGGAGAGCAAATGATCACTTAATTCTTGTCAAACCTGGTGTCAACTGGTTTAGTGCACTTTTAGCAATTCTGTTGTAGTGCAGAAGCTTATGAAATAACCCAACTTCACTTTTTTGCTGTTTGACCTAACCAAAGTGTCTGTCTCACTTCCTTCTCTAACCCCAGGGCTTAATGTACCAAGATGCATCAAGATGGGGGATAACATTACAGACTTACATACAGCTTACCATGCTGGAGCAGCATACCAGACCAATGGTAAATAAACATATTTTTCTTCTCATTTAAAAAAGAGTTAGAGGCAGTTCTGAGTAATAAATATTTTTAACCTGGTATCCAAAAATGAAGATGCTGTGTTCTTTGTTCCTGCGGTGAGTACGGATTTTTGTGGTGCGATGATGTTGTTGATATGCTCAAACATCTGCCTCCTACCTGCTCAGAACATTTACTTCCCCAAACTACTACTCCTTTTTTTGCACCACCTTATGAGCCAGACGTGCACAAATCTCTTCATCATCACACGCCAATGACTTGCCTGCAATTGGTCTCTATATGAATTTAGCTATATCAGGTAATCTTAAAGATAGTGTTAGTATTTACTCTACTGCTGCATGTCATCAAGCACAAATTTAGCCATTGCTTCTTGTGATTATCCAAAATAAATTTCTTCTATTGCTTTTTTCAGATGATTTGCATCCTTTTTTTCTTCTATTTTTTTTTCTTTTTCTGTATTGATTCACACACTCTACTTTTTTATCACTTTTTTATCTGTTAATTTCTTTCCTTCGAACACCTTTTGTTACGTTCTGTGCTAAAGCTTCCATTCCCTGATTACAAGATCTGATCCTAGGTGGCACACTTACCTTAATGATTGTTCTTGCGTTATATTTTCTGAGTCTGTGTCAGGGTAAACTTTCAGAAGGACCACATATGATAGTGATACCACATGTACGCTCATTAGCTTTTTGGAAGAGACGTTTTTTCAAGATAATGGAGATCTCATTCTGTTGCAGAAAATGTTCATTCAAAAGTTCCTGACATTGCGTTTTAACCTATGCTTTGTACTCGTTTGCCATTTGAGCCTCGCTGGAGCAATGTGCAGAATACCGGGTTGGAAGGAGCTCTGCCAGAGTTGCCTTGCTCTGCAGCGGTTGAGAGTATCAGAGAATCTCTCTTCTCCAAAACAAAGCATTGTCTGAACGTGTGCAGGACTGGCTAAGGCAGCAATACTTTGTCACTTGTAATTATTTCTTTGAAAAAGTTCTGTTTTCTTTTTTGTGTTTTTTTTTCTGATGTTAGGCCTGTGCACAGTAGCACACCTGAAGGTGGCAGCAATTCAGGTAGCAATAGCTCCTGGTGCTCTGGATTGCTGCTTTTTTGTCCCCCTGTTTCACTTCAGCTGCTCAGCTGAATGCTTCTGCAGTTACCTTTCACACTCACAAATTAGTTATGCGGGTGTTTAACAATGCAGCCACCATAAGTAAGATTAAGAGTACTTGCTTTTTCCACCCTCCCAGTGAATGTTTTTATCACAAGATCAGAGAATCTTAAGTACTTCATGATGTAAAGGACACCATGTGCAATATAAACTGAAAAGAAACAAACATGCTGGAAAATGTAAACTAGTCAGTAACTGTCAAGTTTTGTTTTGTAGATTTCTCCTATAAGAATGATGGAGCGATCAATTCACAGTGCAAAATACATTTTTGTAGAAAATTTGTATCGAAGGTATGGTATATGGTTTTCTACTTTACTTTCTTGGCTTTATTAGATAAATAACTAACTGATTTTTATTTTTTTTTTTTAATTTGCCTCTAAGTGGTCTGTGAAATCCATCAGTGCTTTGTTGGAGTGGCAGTATGTTTTGTACGGGGCGTAAAACCTGTAGGACATGGGCCAGACGAGCCTTTTGCACAAGTACTTTTGTGTGTTTAGAGCATCTTACTAGAACACCATTTATTGAAGTTATCTGCTCTCCAGCTGAATACAGAAGTCTTGCTTAAATCAAAGCAAACACATCCTGAACAGGTCAAAGCCTACGAGGGTGTGAGGAATAACACTGTAGGAAGGAGAGAACTTGACAGTGTTATCCCACCTAGCATCCAGGATTGGCATTTCTTGTACGTGGCAATTGGAGTGACAAGTGTTCCAGCCCTCGTGTGCTATCGCTCAGAATCAGGGTTCATCGCATCAGAATAGCCTGAAAGCCTTGGTAGGGTAGTGAGTAAAGACAGAAGAGCTGTTTGTCCCTAAATGTCGCTTTCTGAGCCAGGTCCCCGCCCCCAGGTGTGCTTGAACCAGAGGTACAGAAACTAAGTGGGCCTCACCTGGGTTAGTCTGTTCTGGGGGATGAGGTTGTGGCCTCAGATAGAAAAAGCATGTATTACCTGGCCGAGGTATAACTCATCCATCCCGTGCTCACTGAAGCAGCGCAGTAACCAGCACGGTTGTGTCTCTGTGTTTGTTTTTGTTTGGAAGGCTGACCTTCTGTTGAGAAGCATATGTAACAAATTGTTTTAATGGATTTTTCAGTGGTCCGAAGAGACAAACCCAGTTTTTTGCCCTTGTCTGCAGGGAGAAGGCCTGCGTGCCACAAGATGGCATCCACGCTGCGTTAGCTCCTACTCTGTTACTGGAACTGCTTTGAAAGTTGAGACTAAGATGCGAGGCAAACAGAGACATTACTTACCCCAGTCTGTATGCAGGGGAAACGTACTGCAATGTCTTTCTCGTTTTTAATTACTGGCTTTTTTTCCCCCATTGTTGACAAAGTGTTCTTGTCCCAAAGACTGAGAGTTTTGCTGCCTCGAGGCTAAGTCTGCTTTTGTCAACTCTTATGTATTAATTTTGTAATAACATTTTTAAGGGCATCTAAGAAGTTTCGTGGCTTCAGCACTTTTTAATGTTGGACAGAAGGCATTTGCTTTGTTTAGTTACAGCAAGCTAGAAGCCAGCTGATGCTACCAACAGCAAATGGAAATGGAAGGGTGTGTAAAAAGACTATAAATAAGACAAGGAAAAATTGGGGTCACGTGAAAATAGCCATTTTGAGTCACGTTAAATTTGTCCTTCCTCATACCCTGTCTCCAGTGGTGGCCAGAAGTACTTGAAAAGTGCATAAGAACAGGGTAAGCATTATCATAACTTACAGTTTAGGGACTTTGTTATTCAGAGTGGTTTCTCTGTATTTAGTAACCCACTGGGATTTGATTTTCCGTGAAGCTGTCCAGTAACAGAGAGGCAGTACCCCTGTAACTTAAAACAACTACTGAAGAGCCTGTCTTAGAGGGTAGGGTTAAAGCTTTGGACAAAAATGTAAAGTCGGTGACCAACAACACATCCTGCTATTAGACTAATCTAGTAATTGTGTTTTGTAACATTTCCCCCCCAGCCAGCAAAGGTGTTCTCATCAGTGTGAACCGAAGTTACGTATTTATCAAGGAGGTTTTGGGAGACTTTCATGAATGATTATTAGTAAGTGCAGAAGTTGGTGTAATGTGGTAGGAAATCCCATGGAAGGGAGATACTGAAAGGGGACGTGTCAGGCTGGGAGGAGGTTACTCATGTTGGATCAGCCTTTGGTACAGAGGGTGAGAGTATGCTAATAAAGTCTCTCATTCAGTTGAACTGACAACAGGAATTTCAACTATAAGATAAAAGATTGTATGTCAAGAAGCAGAAATATATGTATCTTCTTATATATTTATGGCTAAAGAAAAATTGATCACAAAATGCTGCTAGTACTGTGTAGCCTAGAAAAGAACAAAAGTGACTCTTGGAAGTGTCTGGCAAAGGGCTTCCAGGAGGAAGGTGAAAGTCTTGGTGCTTTTTATGCAGCTTTTATGAGAGCTTTTTAACATCACTTTTTACACTTCTAAGTGCTCATTCATGAACTAGAACTGAAACAGGTGTGAAGCTGAGATACTGGAATGATCAAAAGAATGGAAAGCTTGTTTAAAGAGACAAAACCAGGTTGACATATAGGGAAAAGTTGGGAGAATACACTTGTCACCTATGGACACACCAGGTGCAAACACAAAAAATGGGAGAGAGTTAATTGAAATGGGAAGACTGATAACAAAAGTATTACTAGATACAAAAAGGCTGTGGATACATTAAGCGCTAAAAATCATAAGATGGTGTCTTAGCCACCAGAGGAACAAAGGGAAAATACAAACTTTATGCTTGATACTTTTATGTAGGGTGATAGTTCCCTGTGGCAGGGGAAACGCCTTCCCATGCTGTGGTTTTGTTCCACTGCTGCAGGAGAATTTTGAAAATCATTCTGTAGCTAAAGGGACTTTGCTAAGGAAAATGTCTTTGTATCCTCCAGAGGCTTTTTCTTTCCTTGTTACCATTTCCTAGAAGGAATCCCCTGTCTGTGTAGGGTGGTGATCATAATTCTTGTGTAGGTTAGTTTTTATGCAAAAATCACGCAGGGAACTCAGGAGAGGTTGCCCGTTGGAGAAATTGAATTCTGCCTGTCTGGTGGAAGGTCTGGAAAACAAAACGGACTGGACATATCTTTAAATTTTCTTGAAAATATTATCGAAAACCCCCTCAGGCTCAAACTATTTCAACAGGTATCTTTAGCAAAGGGATAGTTAAATAGCTGTATGGAAGGCATTTTCCAATTAAAAGTATGTAAAGCTGAAAAAGAATTTTTTATTCAAAATAAGACTCAGACTGAATGGGCCAAGCTTGCTGCAAAGAGCAGAGGTTTTTTTCTGCTTTCTTCTCTGTAAGAGAAGGTATCACTTAGGGTTCCACTCTCAGAGATGGAGAAGAATCCCTTGTTATCTCTAGTCTACGCAATCTCCTCTCCTTTAGGAGAATAATTGGTTTAAGCAAGGGACACAGAGCTGTGGAGTATCAGGAATACCAGCTCTTGTTTCATCCAGTGTCACTCAGTATTTGTGTTTTGGCTTTGCAGGCTTTTTCCCAGAGACAGAACTAGAATAAGATTTACGACGGTGATGGAAGGTTTAAGTTCTGAGCAATTGCTGTGAGCTTCTCCCCGGCATGCACAGACATGCCTGAGTGTCCAGGTTCTTACTGCGAGCGCGCATCTGAGCTTAGCGCTGAAAGACACGCTCGTGTTAGGTGTGAAACCGTAGAAGAATTTTAAATGTGTGCACGTGAGTATGTGTGGTGTGTTCCAGGGTAAGCACTAGCAAGTCCCACTTGAATTCATAGTTAGTTGTGATATAAAGCTTGTTCCATTTGTGTTTAACTGTACTTGGTAGGAGTCAAATGTCAGCCGACCTTGGAGGTGCAAACACCCTTTTCTGCCTTTTATGGCACATACACGGATTGACACATGAGAAGAATGGCAGTGAATTGTGTTATGCCATTTCTTGGGTGCTTTGGGAGGCAAGGTGTTCAGCTGGATGGCAGATAAAGAGGGGAGGTGGTATGAACACTGGCTTTGCTTTCTGCATCCTTCAGTGGAAGTACCTTTCTGGATTATCTTTATTCAGTGTTGCCAGGAGAGTGGTTGAGCAATCCGTGCAATCTTTGTTTCTTCAGCACTATTTAAAATGTTGGAACTGGTCTTGATAATTCAGCTGGAGAGGACAGGAGCCTCTCAGCCCTCTCTCTTACATTTCTGTTGTGGAGGCATTTAGGGAAGAGTCTGGAGTACGTGTTACAGTCACCAGTTTTGAAGACAGAATAATGTCAAACTGGTAATATTTGACTGTTTAGGAATATGGTAATGAGTACAAATTCTCCTGCTATTAAAAACATACCATGTGATTCTATATACTGTACATCTGTAAACTCCATTTTAAATGACTTATTTGATATTTTATTATTCTGATATAACTTTCCACAAATATTTCTTACAGTGGTAGTAATTTATTTTTTTTTCACTGCTCTTTCCTATGGCTCCTGTCAGTGCTGCTTAGCGAATCAAGCCTTTCTGGTGACGTGCACTGCAGTAGTTCAGATCTCTTCTGAAACGATCCTGAAATAAAGAACTTGAGCGATAAATACCATTGGCACTAATTTGTTGTTACTGTGTAAATGTCAGCGTGGCAATGTTTTTCATAGTCACCAAGTAATTGTTTCTTAAGTGCAGTGGGAAAAATAATTAATGTTTGTAACTTAATAATAGAAACTTTGTGTTAGGACTTTTTTTCTTTGTGTGTTTCAAAAACAAGAAAAAGATTTGGTCTTTCTATTGTATAAACAGTGCTCCGTGAGGCCTTGCATTTGGGTGGGCATAATATTGGTCTTGTTTTCATTTCACATACGCTGGAGTAAATTGGGAGTAATTCTAGCCAGGTTAAAAATTAAAAAGTTTAGAATTGATCTGTGCATGGTGTTCAGTGAGTAATGACTTCTGTGTTTGTTCAGTGGGAAGATGCCAGAGGTGGATTATGTTGTCCTAACTGAATGGTTTGACTGGATCCAGAACAACACGGATGTTGCGGTTGATTTGATAGGTAACGTTTTGATGGGATCTGGAGGGGCATGTTTGTCGGTGGGTTTCCTTACTGGAAGAAGAAAAAATACTTGTTTCTTTTCTGGGGTCATAAACAATCATGTTATTCAACATGATGGTGGTTGCAATGTGCAGCTTCAGACAGCGTATGAATTTGTGGTTCATGGACTGATTAACAGTAACGCCAAAGGGGAGGTTCAGTAGTGGTGCCCAAGTCAGGATCCTTTCCTTCTAAGTTTGTGAAGAAGTTTCTTCACTTCTAAAGCTGATTCTTGAATATAACTGTTAACAATTTTGTTATGACAGTTTATCTGCAGACTTCTCCTGAAGTTTGTTATGAGAGGTTAAAGAGAAGATGCAGAGAAGAGGAAAAGATCATTCCTCTGGTAAGGAGTTCCTTCAATATACATGGTAACAATGAGCTTTAAAAGAATAACGACTCCAAACTAGATCCTAAAATAATATCCTGAGTGTGTTGCCAAAATGTGGTGCAGCTGTTTCCACTGCAGACTAAAACTTCAGTATTTCATTGTGATTTATTTTTCAAAAATGACCCATCATGTACACTTAATTCCCTAAGCGTTACGTTTTAGTAACCTGTGTGCTACAGCTGACAGTTTAGGTGGGGAATTAGGCAACTGTTAATCTTCTCAAAGATGTAAAAAGGCAATTGCTTTTCTGTTGTTGAATGGCATAAAAGCACCCAGTTGAAGCACACGTACCTGTGTGTGCAGGTGCTGAAGATCTGTGTGGGCACTCTCTGTTGTCTATTACCAGGATGTTTATGCGTGAAAGGGGTCCGCTTGTGTGTGAAAAGAAGCAACTTCTTGACAATTGTTAAGTCTGAGAATCTGCTTAAAAATAAACTCTAGTAATTGAATGTTCATTTCCTGTATCAGTTTATAGAATGGCCCTTCATTTAACAAGTTTTCTCCTGAAGAAAGCCTAACCAGAATAAATGTGCTTACAGGAGACGTACTGTATACTACAAAGGTATCTCTAGTGTTGGGTAGTTCAGTAGAAGCCATTGTCAGTTAAAGATACATGCAAAGAGCTAAATTTTGGGCCACGTGAAATTTTGGAGAATAAATCCTCGCTATAATGGATTTGAAGAGACATTGTGTAACTTCACAGCTCTACTGAGGGGTGAGCGGAAGCAATTATGAATGAAAAATGTTAAGTGGTCTTCATGAAAGAAACCTAATAGTTGATGACAGGCAGAAGTGCTTTTAGAGACAATTGAGTCTTGAGTCAGAGTTAGGAGAAAGTGAACTGGGAATTTTAGAAAAAAGTATCAACACAGAAGGTGCCTTCAATAAAATATTCTTTGCAGTCTTGCCCTTTTTGTCCTTATTTCTTTGTTGTATTTTTCTCTATAAAATCTTGAGCCATATTATACCTATGGGAGAGAAAAATGGTTCTTGGTCTTAAAAGGAGCTGAGAGCCCTGTGCTCCTGTAGCTGTGTCTTTGAGGTTCTTCATGGAGTGAAACCTTATACAGGGAATTAATTTTTCTCAGAAACTTGATGCTTTTTATTTTTGTTAGTGGAAATATCTGATCCTTGCTTTTGTATGTAGTTCTTAACGACTTACTAAATGTATCAAAATTACAATGTGTGTGTCATCCCTGGGCATATGTGTTGTTTGAATGCCTCTTTTCTAGGAATATTTAAAAGCTATTCATCAGCTCTACGAAGAGTGGCTCATTAAGCATACACTGTTTGAAGTTTCCTGCCCAGTGCTTGTGAGTATCATTTTAGTTATATCCAATTAAGTGTATGGAAGATTGTACTCTTCAAATATTGAGTGTTATTTAGTGGTAAAAGTAAATAAATCTACTTTTCTAATAACTTTTGGACAAGGAAAACCTCAGAAAAATGTTTCCAGCTATCCCTCGTGTGTAGCATAAGAGTCTGGTCTTCCATCTCTTTGGAATTTGAGGGCCTGTTTGCTGTGATTGTTTGTAGGATCAGACATAGCTTCTCAGTGAATGCCCAATTCTGAACAGAAAGCTAATTAGATCTCTCGGAGGACAGCGGTTTGGCTTCAGTGGTAGTCCTATTTTGCTCAAAGGCAACCGTGTTTTATGGTGTCAATTATTTCTAATGTCCATGTTCTTCTTTTCAAGGTTATTGGAGCTGACCATGACATGCAGAAAATGATAGAAAAGTATGAAGAAAACCGGGACCAAATACTAAACCCATATAATATGGAACACCATTTATAGAAGTCCATGCTTGTATTTTCAAAAACATATTTATGAAGTCTGATTTGGAGGCAATTTTGAGTATTTTTGGTATATCTAAATACAAGGTTTTTTGCTTTTGAATGATGCTTTATAGAATATTGTGGAATTACTTCTATGAAATATTCAGGTAAACAATATAAGCCAGTTCCCTTTCATGTTTTTGTTCTTCATCCACTTAACTATGTCAGTTCTATTCAGCTAAAATACAGCTATTTCTCCCATTTCCCACTTCACTACTGCTTACTATAAGTAACCTAAGATTCTTCTCCCCACTGCCCTCCCCCGACAAACCTATTTTTGTAATTTGAAAGAAATAGTTCCATACAAGAGGTGGGATGTCCTTTATTATTATTAAAGGAAGCAAATTAAGTCCATCAAGTTAAAGTAGCTTTGTTAAATAGGTCTTACAAGGTTAAAATAGGGGCTCTTACTCTAATCCTACCTATGCTGGTGCAATTTCAGGGATTTATTTAATTTTCTTCTGCTTTACACAAGATAGCTTCGATAGTTCTGAAGATAACTATGCACTAGTATAATCCCACTGAATTCAGTGGCAAAAAAAGAGTAAGTTTTTATAAGTGATTGCAGAATGGCTCTGAGGCTTTTTTTTAAGCTAGGTTTTTAAAATGGCTTATTTCTCCCTAATGTTCATGAAATCTCTGGCCTTGCTATAGCTGAGTAGGGGACTAGTGAAAATACAGGGCACACAGAACTGTATTTGTTGTTCCTTTCAAATGGTTATAAACCCCGAATTAATTAACTAGTTTGGATTCTTTTATGGTGTTTTTTTAATATAAAGAAAAATACAAATGCTTCTTTGGGTTTGTATCTTGATCAGTTTATTGTGACTTACAGGTACTCGGAGAGTAGAGAAAAATAGTGGGGGTTTCATTTGTGCACTTGCCAGCTAAAATGTTGAGTTGCCCTTAATTTCTGCTTTACCCTCTGAGTGCTGTCTTCAAGGTCTGCCTTCAGTTAGTACTCTGATCGCTTATTACAGGCACTTGTCTGTAACTTGTTGGAGCATATAAATTTTCAGTTACCTGGCTTTTCCATGTGCCACCTGATTTTGAACAATATCTGATAGTATTACTTTTTGAGATCACTTCACTGCTTTTAATTTGTAGTTTTGTGGTATGCTTAAAAATCATTGCATTGAAATGACCGCACCATCTTCCAAGTGAGGAAATACGGCTCATTTCCTGTTACTTCCATCCCGTGGGATATTTGTTTTTCCAAATCAGTACAAGATAATAATGATCAGCGAACTGAGACCATTTCCTAGGGAAGTACTTCAGTATTAGGATACTAAAGCTTGTGAAGCCAGTATTGCCATCCTATTGTAAAGCTTTAGAATTTTGGCTTAAAAATAAGATTTTGTGTGTTAAGTAATTGTACCCCTTAGTGAAGCTTATTTGTAGGGGAGGGATAGTAGTCGTTCTTGAAACCTGTTAAACTTTCAAAGCTTTTTTTCTTCTGTAAGAGACCAAAATAACTATTTATTTGGAAATAGTTCAATAGATTGGAAGTTGTCATTTGTAGTTTGTTTGTAATTCTCATTTCATTGTGGGTTTTAGAAGCCAAGGATGTATATTTTGCACACAGTCCAGAAAAGAGTACTTCATTTTTTTGTACAGAGAATCTTACAGTACAAAGAATCTCACTGTTATATTTTGGCTTTTGAAAGCAATGTATGCTTTTTGGGTTTTTTTTTTCCTTCTTCATTATATCAGAACAGTAGTTTGGATGTGGGTTATTGATATTCGTAATTACAATGGACTATAAAGGAATCATTTGCATAACTTATTTATTAAAAAAATACACATGCGGTGGCTATAGGGAACATGTTTATGTTATGTTTTGCTATCTATTAATTTTCATGTGTAGATTTTCATGTACAGAAAGTTTGGGGTATTTAATGAGAACTGGGAACAGAACCAAACAGGTTGCTTTTTATGCATCATAAATGTAAAATGTTTGCACTGTGCTATAGATGTGTAGATAAAAATACTGTAGTAATCATAAATAGCTTGTTTTAAGCCTGGAATTTGCTTTTATTTCCTGAAATCTCTCGGTTATGACGGGGGGGTGGGGAAAAAGGGCAGTAAGTGTTATTCTGATAAACGTTTTGTTCCTTTTGTGACCGTCTGAGGAGCGGTGATTGGGTAGCATGCTGCAGAGCGCCCCAGGAAGTACTCTGTTTCTGTAGGCACAGCGATCTTCAGTACCAGTGGAACAGATCATATAAACAGGCTGCCACTACTCTTGCCTTTTCAGATTTGGTCCCTAAGCTGGATGTGGCCTATACTTGTAGAGTGAACCACACATAACCCGTTTTACATACATTTTAGCTATTCTGGAGTATATTGTAGGAATACATGAGATGAGTAATACACTGCATTTTTATTCTGTCACGAATTACATATCTATACTGCAATACATGTGACAAGTGAATACTTTGTTCTGTATTGCCTTTTCCTTACTGCATACTTGGTCTGAATAGATGATGTCTTCTCCAGACTTTGGTATTTACTGTGTCCTGGAGAAGGTCTTAGCAAATCAGTAACATCTGGGAGCAGCATATAAATTGATCTGAAGTAAGACAGAGAGATGGGCAAAAATTAGTGTTAAACAGTGCATTCTCTTAACTTGGCCTTTTGTGTATTTCTTCTAGCACAGGAAGCATGTCAAGATCTTCCTTGTTTGATTAAACATTTCAGAGGTGACTGTCCAAATCTGTAGGTCTTGTGAAATCAATTTTCAAGAATTCTTCTGTGCAATTAATACACAAAACTACTGCCAACACGGGGATATAATCCAGCATCTCTTGAGTGCACTTCCTCCTGCGGAGACTGTAGGAAGTGCTGGGTATTCTGCCATCAGTTGCTGTAAAGATTCAGACCAGAATAATGGCTCTCTAGCAAGTTACTGTCCTGTTTCAGGACTTGGAGAATCCAGTCCTTCCTGTAGCGTGTGGAGGTTTAAGTAAACATTGTGCATTTCTAAAGCAGGATAAAGTCAAGTGGGAATTACGGTGGTGTGGTGTGTTGTGTGTCCCCCCTCTGCCCCCCCCCCCCCAAGCATTTGAGGGGGCTGACAAAAAAGTTGTGAGCTGTTTTTTAAAGAAAAATAGTTTCAGAACAAAAACTAGTATTTGGTAAATTAATTCCTACACAAGAGAAATGTACTTTTCTGTCCAGTCCAGATCAATTTTTTAAAGAGGCTGGCATGTGGCAATTTGTGCTGTATGGGATCAGGGCACCATTTTGCTGTGTTGTGTAAACATACACCTACAGAGTGATCTCTGACCACATACAGAGGTTCAATGAGGAGGGTGACAGAATAGAGGAGCTGTGTTTGTTACCTGTGTATCACATACATACTACTTGATTTTACTTATTTTTATGCCAGAAGGCTTTTAGTTGAATCCTCTGCTCTACCTTAGGGCCCTCTGCCTGGTAACAGTGATACCCCCTCCCTTGCATCCCCCAGCAAAAGTATTGAGCTGTTAGGACTTCCACTGTGAGTATGCTGCTCCGCAGGCATCACTATATTCCATCCTAGTATTTTTATTTTTTTTTTTACTGTTTAATGCTGTGAAATGAGCCTTGTGGGATTCAATCAGCTATCTCCCTGAAGAGAGCTGTGTCAATTAATTTCCACTGGGTGGTGGTGGGTTACTGGTGGTTACGCTCCTAGTGTTTAGGTACAAGTAAGGTAGAAAATGATAAAGCCGTGTTTCAGAAATTGTCTTTTTGTGGTGAGATGGCTCTGAACACTAGAAACGTTTATTTTCATCAGTGCTTTACAAGGCTTTGCTACTCCCTCTCAGGTATGCTTTGTCTCAGGGAATCATTATTTGACTGTCATTTGCATTCTGATCCAAATTGTATTTTTTTTTTCCTTTAGTGTCTGCATGCTTTCCAGTTGTGCGGTGGTTTTTGTGTTTTTTTTTTCTTCTTTTTTTTGTCTTAACACTGAAATTTGGTTTTCATTCTCGGCTTTTAAAACAAGTTTGTTCTAAAACCAAGCTATGCTTCTTGAGCACCTTTGTTCCAGACAGGGCAAGGGTGTACGTGTGACACGAATGTTAAGAGACCCAGCGGGGAGAGGCTCTGTGAGCACTGCCCAGCTACCAGGTCTGCTGCCTGAGCTCTGTGCCTGCCCTGATCAAAAGAGAATTTCTCTAATCCAAGGCCTGGGAGAGCTAAGCCATTCAAAGTGGTTGTGTGCAGCATATAAATTTGGGAACAGAATTGGCCTTACGTCTCTATGATGGAAAGACATCCAATCGGTCAGTAAATCCCTATTCAATTCATAGACAATCAGAACCAGCTGTACCACAATTAAAGCTGACAGCTCACCAGAGGACAGGCATACATTTTACAAACACAAATCACCTTCCTTTAGAAAGGGGCCCAGGCAGCCCCCTTGCTGGCCAGCAGTGCTGCTTGAGTGGTTGCTCGTAAATATTTCAGTTAATTAGCCAAGGAGAGGTGCAGTGGTTGCTACCGACAGGGACAAGAGGGCACTGGCAGATGCAGTCAGAAATCTTACGCACCCTTTTATCTGTCCCTCTTCTCAGGTCTGATGGTATTTACAACTAGCATTTTAAACCCAGTCTGTCTTACTCATGTGGAAGTAGTTGCACAAAGTACTGCTGCCTAAGACCTATTAAATATGACTTATCTTTTATTTCAGCTGGTTTCCAAATCCCATTTCTTCACAAGCATCTGTCAAGCAGTTGTCTCCTGAAACTCTGGAAATTTGCAAATACAAAAGTAGTTTCTAGTACAGGCCCTCAAAATCCTACTATTTGCACAGGAAGAGAAGTTAAAGGTGTTCCTGCAGCAATAAGAAACTCATATGAAAATGCCCAGATGACTTTAGGTGCATAGTACCTGAAAAGGCAGACAGAACACTTAGGTGTCCTGGCTAATCTGCCATAAAGAGAAAATTCTTCCTCAATCCAGGTACTCGGAGAGTAACAAAAGGTTACATGGCCATTTTATCTTTAATAAAATCTGTGCAGTTTTAACTGTTTGGTGGGTGTTGTTCAGAAAGGAAAAATACACTAATCATAATATCATTACTATGTCCACCAGTGTTCCTATGACTTGGTGGACCTGTGGACTGTGGTGCACTGTTAGCAAGTTAGGGCTATGCTTCCTGACTTCTAAAAGACCCTCTATTATTTTGTTTTCCCCACATGAGGTTGTTCATAAGCTCCTAGACGTGGAAGATGCTGGTCCAGAACTGCTCAAACAGGGGCAAAGTGAAGATCTAGGTCTCCTGTATGCCAGGTACCATGAAGACAGAAGCAACTGTGCATGGGCCCATCAGGGGAAGTTCAGTAAAAACTTAAGAGTATTTCTCACAGTGGATGTTAACAAGCGTAATGAAGGCCAGCAGTATGGCATTAATAGAGTGAGAAGCCCAACATGGTGCCTTTTCAAGTGGTAGTAGGTAGCTTCTTCTGTATTGGTTTTTCATGTGCAAGTTGCTGTTAAATATTTTTCCTTGATTAGCTACACTAAAGATAAAAACTGGATGTTTATGAATCCTGTAGTACTGGTGGCCATCTAAATGAGACATCTTCATTTGTGATGAGAAGGGTTTTTTACAGTTTTAAATAGAGTTCCTGAATAATTGACGCAATAAGAGATTTAAACCACATAATTTTAATAACCCCCACAGGGGGAAAATACAGCTTATAAAAAACCAAAATGATTAGGAAGAACAGATAGGTACTTGAAAGAACAAGGAGGTTCTGGTGGTTTGACCCAGCCACCAGCTAAGCACCTACACAGCTGCTTGCTCCCTCCTTCCCCAGCAGGACAGGGGAGAATAGGAAAAGCAAAATTCAGAGAGCTTTTGGGTTAGTAAGTGAAGGAAAGAGGGTGGGGGAAAAAACCCAAGTGATGTAATAGCAGTAACTCACAACCTCCCACAAGCAGACCAATGACCAGCCATTCTCTGAGCGATAGCCACCCTCGTAGACAAAACCCCCCACCTTCTTCTGCTACCCCGGTTTTGTTGCCAAGCACGATGTTACATGGTATGGTATATCCCTTTGGCCAGTTCAGCTTAACTGTCCCAGCTGTGTCCTCTCCCTGTTACTCACTGCAGGGTATAGTGAGAAAAAGAGAAAGCTGTTACACTGTGCAAGCACTGCTCAGCAACAGCCAACACACTGGTGTATTATCAACAATTTTAGCCACGAATCCCAAACACGCCACCCCAGGGGCTGCTATTAAAAAAGTTCTCAGTCCTAGCCAGACCCAGTAAAGCAGCATTAATTTGTGTGTGCATGTTCGTAATATGTTTCTCCTAATCCCATCCAAAACTGAAGGCAGTCCTGTCACCTGATGTTAGCTTCTCCATCAGAGTTTTATTCCTTCTGCACCGCTGGCATCAGGTGATGACAGGACTTCAACAATTAGTTGTTCAAAATGCAGACCCTTACATTTTAGCTTCCAAGTTTTTTCTAGTGTAATCCATGTGCTCCTCTTTAATCTCCACCAAAATTCAATTATGAACAACTTATACTAAATTAATTTCAGCTAATATTTTTAACTGTACATGAAACAACAAAATACTCTTAGTACTGAAGTACTACTGGAAAAGTTACTTGAAGCAGTATTAAAGTAAACTTGTCTTTCTAGGTGACAAGTGTATAAAGAAGCATTGCAGATTGTGCTGAAATACAGTACCAGTGACTGTGTGCCTTTCTAAATGTAATGAAATGTTGTGTACAATAGAGGTCCTCAATGCTGGCACTCCAGCTTACAGCTGAGCTAACAACGCTGCTCCCTTCCTTCTCAGCACAATCCTTTTCACACAGCACTGCCCCCCCCCACAATATCCCTTATCCTGGCTCTAATGCTCGCTGGGACCCTCCTCTGAGCTCTTTCCTGCCACTATATGGCAGAGAATGGCAGGTTTTTTTTTCTCTTCACTTTAGCGAGATCAACTGGCTTAGAGAAGAGTGCAGTGAACTCCAGAGCTGTTGCAGTTAAGTGGCAGGAACCGGGGCCAAGGACATGGCAGCAGTAGGCCCCTCTCCTGGCAGCCATGAACTTTACAACGCTCAGTGCTTTGCTTGAAATTTGTGGTGGTGCCACAAAAAAAATTTGGTACCTGTAATACAGGTTATTGCCTCTATAAAAGCTAAACTATTACTCATAATGCAAAAATAAAACTGAAAGTGTCCACAGGGTTATTTACTTATTTAAACCTAAAAGAATGTTACCACATTTTCTAAACTTATTTTCAACTGAAAACAGAAGCAGGATTAGCTCATGGCACAGCTTTGCAGGAATGCAATGAGTTAACAGAAGTACGCTCCAGTATGGCATTTGTAAAGCTGTAACGTTGGGTCTTCCAGCTGAGAAGCATTTACCTGGTTCTGTCACGGTACAGCCTGCTATACTCAAAGAATACTCCAGGAACAGGTCTGTAAAGAGGAAAAAAAAAAAGGGGGGGTGGGGAGGAAAGGAAAAAGGTAGAAGTCTGGTTAACTGAAGAAACCTGTCTGGCGTTATATACAGCCAGAAGGAATCTGCCTAATAAATTAAATGGATTTAAGTTTATGGAAGTGCCTATGCTTTAGAATGGTGACTGGTCAGGTTTCAGTGCCAAAGATCCCAGATGAGAAGGGGCCATTAAGAATTTGTTCAACTACTTGGCTGTGGTGGGTGGGTTGGTTTTTGTGGGGTTGGTTTGTTTGTTGTTTTGGGTTTTTTAAACTGTTTGACAAAGCTAATCATCTCTCTGAAGAGATGATCAAGGCCTCAAGTAAGAGGAAGAAACCCAGACAGATTACAAATAAAGCACTAATAGAATCAAGTGTGATGGCATAACATTCCTTGGTCGGTTTTGTTAATAATGACATAAGGCTCCTGGATGTCATTTACTTTTAAATTACAGTTCTCCAGCTTTGCTTCACTGGATTCGGGAGAGTCACGTTCAGGCTGCAGGAGGTTCCTTCTGCCCTGTGCGCTGGTTCTTCTTATGCGTGAAGACCGAACATCAATACTTTGTGGTGGAACATAGGTGAGGTTAGGGGGCTCTCTAATGTGTCGGAAACACTCAGAAGCTGTATGTGCATTAGGAGTATCCATTAACGGTCTCTTGCTATCAGAACCAGGAGTGGGATCTTCCATGTTCCCAGTAGCACAGCACAGATCTGCAGATGGCTCAGTATGTGCCGCTGCTCTGTTCTGCACCTGAGCATTAGTCAGATATGTATGTTTTATTTTGGAATGATTAAATTCTCTTACATTCTTGTCACTTGCACCTGCATATGGTACTGACTCAGGCTGGCCAGTTTCCTCTACAGGATACATAAGATCTTCCTGAGTGTCCTCGATTTGTAGTTTTGTGAAGGTTAAAGACAGCTCACAAACTTCCTCTTCCCTAGGGACAGTGCAGTTTTGGACAGATGTAATGTCCTCGTACGGCAGGGACTTCAGCTCATTGGGTTCATCTGCAGGGTCTGGGTCTATGCAATTTATGGCATCGTTAATTTCTGCTTCAATTGATTCTCTGGGGACATCTTGAGCTTTGTACTCCAAAGTGGTTTTGCTGTCACAAGAGCTGTCAGCAAATATTGCAAAGGCTGGCGGACCGCTTGCTCCTGGTGAGAGTGGCACAGGCCTGATCTCATTTGCAGCTGACTCCGCAGTGACTGCCAAAACACATTCTTCACTTAGACTGGCTCTTGGCTTTTTTTCAAAAGCTTTTGGAGAAGGATTCTCACTGAAAATAGGTGTTTGTCTTATGACAATGTCACTATATTTGATCAAGAAGTCCTCGCTGTCTGAGCATTTGCCCGGAAAACGTACTGTGTTAAGGACTTGCCTTTGGTGCTCCTGAAGCCTGTTAGTGGATTGAGCAACTGCTAACTGAGGCACATCATCTTTGATCTTCACATTCCCAGCAGCTTCAAAGGACAAAGATGTCTCACAGTTTTCTTTATTTTCTAGATTTTCAACATCATCTCTTTGAGGTGTCTGATCCTCTTTGTCCTTATCTCCATGATGCTGGTGCATTTGTGTTCTCTTCTGTAGGGTCTTCTCCAAATTGCCATGCTTTTCTTCGTTTGTCATTTCGAGGATGGTTTCACACTCAATTCTTGCCAGGAATATTTCAAATGCAGTCTGCTTTGTTTCCTCATTGTCTCTCTTTTTGACAAGTGAAAACTCTGTTGCTGTTGTTGCAATGTAACCTATTTTCTCCAGTACTGTTTTTACAATGTCATCTGGGAGCACAGATTGAATACAGTAGACAAAATTACCGGTGAATGTCTGAAACAGAATGCAACATTGAAAAACAGATGAACGCTGGGGGGGTGGGGTGGAGGGAAGCGTGAAAGACTTCCTAAAAATCAAAAGTACTTCAAAAATTATTTAGATCTTTTAAAAAAATATGTTCCTAAAAGTCTGAATTTTGAATCGAAGTGAGTGAGGCTTTTCTAACAGCATTATTTTGTCAGCCTCTGAAGCATTATAGCTTTGCCATAGCACATTAATTCCAGTGAAGTTATGCCAGGTTAAACCTGGCATTGGTGGCTAAGAGCATCCATATTCAAAAAGGAAGGGAGTAAGAACATAATTTTAGTCCAACTAGAGAAACTCAGCATGTCTTATGTACTTCACTGAAGAACGGGAGTTTTTTAAACAAAGATTCATAGAATAAATCACTGAGGTCTAATCCTTTCCTAAAGAAACAGATGCAATGCACTCACTGTTAATCGTATTTCTTAACTGGTGACAAGACACATTTTCTTTTCCATGGTTCAGACTCCTGCTGTACTACTATCCCTGAATTAAGTTGCCATTTCTTTGAAAGCACCTTTCTGAAGGGAGACCATTCTAACAGAAATATTGCTAAAACATGCTCTCTTTGCACAAGCTGTCTGCAAAACATGACTTGAATGAAATGCTGCTGTCTAAAAACTGAAAAAAATCATTCAACAGAGCTACCCCTGGCGTGAGGCCTAGTTTATAAACTGGAAGTGGTTTTTGGTTTTGTCTGAAATGCTATGATAAGAGAGACTATGTTGACCTAATCATGACCAACTCCAAGCAAGTCAGAACAGAATGGAGGTAGGAATGCAAAGTCAAGAATTTCAGAGTGGGGGTACCTTATTTTCAGGCTGCCCAGCTTGAGACCGACTTACCTACTTCCTAATGCTGAGACCTAAGCATTGGTCTTACAAGCACAACCTTGGGGGAGAACAAAACTGACCCCCCAAAAGGCCATTAACCGAAAAGGCCATAGCATAATGTAGGACTGAGCCTCAGTCCATTCTCAGATAAATTTGTCAACAGTGCCTTTCACCCCGTAGCTTCTGTTCCTTCTAGAGGGGAAGTAAGGAGCAGACACGGGGGGTGGGGTGGGGTGTGAGACATGAGAGTGGGTGAGAGGCAGGAAATATGTGAAGTAGTATTCCCCATACGACTAGTAATTTTTTATGAAACTTGTATGTACACAAGATACTGGTTGTTCTCCAACACATGCCTTGCAGTAGCATTATTTCAGGCCTTCAGCAGGATATCTTGCAATTTGGACCACCCACAGTGGTCTTCAAAATTTGATTTTGATGAAGCCTTCGATTCTTGTGTTACAAAAAGCTAAGCCCACTAACTGTAGACCCGAGTATCGTAATCTTTGCCCTGTTTTAGGGAGATGAATGAGGAGAACAGGAATCTACAGCTGTCTGAAAATTCACAAACGAGACCTAAGGGCAGGAAAAAGGAAATAAATGGCTTTTCCTCCCTAGCACCTGTTGATGCAGGAAGGGAAATACATTTGCATTCTGGGTCTTCAGAGATTTTGTCTGAATAAGTAGATTTCGTATGCGTTGAAGATTGCTGTCTCTTCTGGGCAGCGAGATGTGTTCAGCGCGCCAGGGATGGCGGGCAACCTTAACCACCTTGTTGCAAAAAGCAACATTACTTCCTTTTCAGGGGGCTTTCCTACCCACTGTCCCAGCTGCTCACTAGAGCAAGGGCAGCTTGTAAAATCACCAGCCCAGACAGCCGCTGACCCACCCTACCTTTGCCATCAAAATTAACAAAAGTTAAATCTAGTGATAAAAAGCATCCCCTCGTTCTAGGCAAAGTAAGATTAAAACTCAAGAGTAATGAAAGTCTAAGCCTTCCGTGGTCCCTCCTTACTTCCCCACCACCTCCCAACAGCCGCAGGTCTGTTCCCAGCCCCCGAACCGCTCGGCACTGCTGAGAAGGCCCCTCAAGGCCTGGCCTGGGCGAGGACAAGGCCTGCGAAGGCCAACGGACATCTCGCATGGCTCCGGGCACCCCTAACCCTCTCAGAATCGGCCCCCAAGCGTTGCTCCCAGCTCCCCGGGGCGCGGACGCGCTGCCCTGCCTCCTGCGCCACACGCCCGGCGAACAGGTCTCGAAACCCCGCAGCCGCCAGGCCCCGGGGCCGGACGAGCCTCCCCGGGGCTGGCTGCGCCCCGAGCCCCGCGGCGCTTCCTACCTTCAGCGACCTGATCTCCTTCCGCCACGGGGAGAGGAGCAGATTGATGCAGAGCAGCTCCAGCACCTCCAGCGCCTTGAGCAGGTCCCGGAGGACACTGCCGCCCCGCTCGCCCCGGGCCCGCCGGCACCG
>VWZZ01002235.1:797094-861039 GCA_013399095.1 Psophia crepitans | reverse complement strand
CCTCTCCGCCAGCCATTGGCCACTCCGCCGGCGCACCGGGCGGTCAGTGGTGTCTCGCCGTGTCAGTCAGGGCGGGGGGCGGGCGCCTCGGCGAACTGAAAGCGAAAGGCGGGAGGGCGGAGGGGGCGGTGTGCGGCGCCGCGCGGGGCGGTGCGCGCGGGCGGTCGTCGCCTTACCATGGGCGCGTGGCGGCATCGCGCGAAGGAGGAGTCGTCGTGTGAGGGCGGCCCGGCCGGCAGCGCGCTGAGGTAGGGCGGGCTCAGCTCTCTGGTGTCCTGCGGCGCGGTGCTACCGACCGCCCTGGGCTCTTTCCTGCTGCTTTCTTCTGCCTGAGCCCTGACCGCTCCTGGCCAGCTACAAGCCCCTGGAGGGAGGTGTCGGCTGTGGGCACCCGCCCGGCAGGGCTGCTGTGGGGCTGAAAGCTGCCCTGGGGGTAACTGTGCTGTGGGGTGAAGCGAGATCCTCTGTAGCACAGTGCGGTCTTTGTGCCCGTTCTGTTACTGGTTTTATTACGTGTTGCTTTTGAGTTCCTGAACTAGGTGTGGGTAACAGCTGGAAGAGGCTCCTGTTTTCTGCTGAGGTGCTGAAAAGTTTCCTGGGATGGGTTTGAGATGGAGGTCAGGTCCAGCAGCTGGAAAACAAACCTGACTTTGATCCAGGTGGCTTTGTTAATCTTGTTTTTTGGAATTTGAATTTTAGAGTCAGTTCCTATGCCGCTACAATGTTGTGTGCCTGTGTGACTCCACCAATTAGTGCTGCCACAGGCGCCCAGGACCTCGTTTTTCTGCTGTAGGCCAGCTGGGCTGGTGTCTTCAGCAACGTCCCCACTGACCTGACTTGCTGCAAGTGTGAATTTGACTTGATTGTCTTTTAATGGCTCATCTTACAGATTGTCTCCATTACGTGATAGATTTTAAAATTAATATCCGTCTCACTGTTAACCGCTGGGAACGCATGGCTTCTCCTGGTTAAGGGCAGTCTCAGGCTTACCTGATCGCAGTCCTGTGTATTTGTTGTGGAAAACAGCTGTGTGGTGTTGCAAACTAACTGGTTTTCTCTCAGACTTTCCAGGCAAGGGGGCTTACCAAAAACATATGCTTTTTGATCGTCATTCCAAGTGAAATGTCATTAGGAAATAGTTTTGTAGAATTTGTGTATGGATAATTGCTATATAAAAATTGCTGATCTAGCCAAGAGGGAAAGGGGGGACAAATCCCCATACTACCACCACATGTTAAAATGAGGCCATCTGGCCATCTGCTGCAATGTCTGAGTTTCCTCCCCTACCATATGTGCATCCATACACAGACAAGCTTGGCTGTGCTCTCAGTAGGGTGCCTGCAGGCGACTCAGCTCTCCTCTTGCCATATGCAAAATTTTATTGACCCAAATGAGACGGTTGGATTTCATGTTTCTGCACACCCGCTCCTGGGGGACAATGACGACTGGATTCCTTAAGCTTAGCAGTTCTCGTTAACATATAAAATAACTGCATTTTGTTAAAGCCTGGTGTGTTTTAGTAGAATGATACAGGGAATCTTGCTTTGCTGCTGGTTGTTTGAGTGTTTCACTTTTCAGTAAAGCGTGTTTACATAATATAGTCAATATCAAGTTGTCTCATCTGTCTAGCTATCACTATGTTCTTATTCTCTGAATTAGTTTCCTTGTACATCCTCCAAGGATGGGATTGATGTTCTGTGTTTTGAAGGTCCTAATACTTTAAAAGCCTGTTCCATAAAAGGGAAGCTTACTCATTTCCTTGGTGTGCGCATATGTGCTGCTTTTGACTGGGATAGAGTTAAATTTTTATGCTAGCAGCTGCTATAGTGCAGTGTTTTGGATTTAGAATAACTTGGTACCATACTAATATTTTAGTTGTTGGCAAGCATTCAGGGACTTTTCAGCTTCTCACTGTGGCCTGCCAAAGAGAAGGTAGGGGATGCCCAAGAAGCTGGGAGGAGACACGTCCAGGACAGCTGACCCAAACTGGCCAAAGGGATGTTCCGTACCATATGATGTCATGCTCAGTATGCAACTGGTGGAGTTGGCTGGGAGGGAGGCAGCTAAGGAACTAGCTGAGCATTGGTTCTGGGTGGTGAGCAATTGTGCTGTGCTTCTCTTGTTTTGTATATTTTTTTATTATTATCTTTCTTTTGTGCTGTATTAAACTGTCAACCCACAAGTTTTACCTTTTTCTTTTTGATTCTTTCCTCCGTTCTGCTGGGGGAGTGGGGTGGGGGGAGTGAGCAAACAGCTCTGTGGTTGTTTTAGCTGCCTGAGGTGTTAAACCACAACCGTGTGGTACCAATCCAATCACTGCCAACAGGACAGAGTCCCCTCCCATGACCCAGGTGCCCGAAAGTCCAATTGCAGCTCCCTGAGCTATCAGGTCTCCCATCTTGCTCCCCTTTCTTCAATGAGATTTTGGAATGTTTTTCAAAGAAGTTCTTCTGGGTGTATTAATTTTATTACTGATTTTAATCTCTTGCAGAAATATAAAATCCTGCTAGGAGCAAAGTTATGACAAAATAATCTTAATTTTTACACGGTTCTTCCACTGCTTCATTGTCATTTGAATTGAAACAAAATAAAAATGTCTCTCCATTTCGGATGTATTAGGTTCACTTGGAATTTAACAGAAGACAGAATATATCAAAACAATCTTATTTTTTTAAGGACTGCAGCAGGGCAAAAAGCTTGGTGTTTAGTCCTAGGAGAGAAGGAGAATTCAGTAGAAATAAATTTCCACTTGCAACTGTGCATGGAAACTATTGTTATTTCCCTCGAGTTCAAAAGACACAATGCCAATAGCCAGTGAATTTCATCAGACTATATATCTCTTTTTTTTTTTTTTTTTTTTAATTGCAGTTGAGCTGGTTTAGGCAGATATTTATATAGATAGTATATTGATATATATTATGTATATCAATATTTATAGACGATGCAGGAGAACAAGTAAGAGAATCAAGGCGTTGGACCCAAAACATGAATGGAGCACCATGGATACTTCAGGTTCTTTAAAGCTTTAACTTGTTTGTGCCTGTGCTGGACACGGAAGCTATTGCTTGCTACTTTTTCTTGCTTTAATGTAAGTGAGAATATATATCCATATGGACCTATCTGAAATCTGACTGAATTTACTGTATGCTTACAAGTTCAGTAGCCAGTGTTCAATCATACATTACTGTGAGCTGAGGAAAAGGGAAGCGAGTATGAACTTTGCTAGCTGAGAAGTTTTAATCCATGAGATACTGTTGGGGATTCAGAAAACATGGATTTAGTTTCTGATCTCTCAAATTCCCACTTGGAATGTAGCACATCAGTGGAGTTAGAGCTGGAGATGCTTGGATATAATTATGGTGATGAGTATTTTCACTGAAAGCTTTTTGCTGTGACAACAATATGGTGTTAGAAGTCAGGTAGTTCTTAGTGAGTCACTAATGTGGTCTGGGCTAAGAGAATCCTCTTTTCCCAGAGGGCACTGGCAGAACATCTAGGGTTTGGAAAGCCGCTAATATTAAGCGACAAAAGTAAATCTTCCAATTGCCAGGTAGCGAAGCAGTGACAGGCACTGTCAGACAGTGATAAAGAAAGGACATGGAAAGCTCCACTTCTTCAGGAGAAGACTGAAACTTCGCATCTTCCTGGTAACATGGAAGTTTCTTTCTCTACAATGTATAAAATACTAATTCTCTTATTTCCCCTCAATTCTAATATCTCATTTCTAAGAGCAATGGAGAACAGCTTTCTATTGTCTGTCATGCAAAACCAAGAAAAATAATAACCAGGTCTTAAATTTCTTAGTCCTTTTCTCTAGGCAGTCAGGTTTGTCAGCCTCCTTGACTTGTACAGCCTCAGCCTGGATTTGGTTTCCTAACAGAATAGTAGTAAATGGAGGGCTATTTTGAATGTTTTAAGTATAATAGCACTGTTTATGTTCCTGGACTGCTGCTGTAGGTTTTTCTTCTTTTTTCCTAGTAGTATGACATCATTGGCTCATAGATAGCCCATATTTGTCTCATTCTCAGACACTCTCCTGCAGTCTAACGTGTTGCTCTGTGTCCCGTGGTTGTGAACTTCAGCCTACGTTTCTCAAGTGCAGGCACTGTTATTTGTGTTCACTGAATTGCATCATGGTCTTTCTAGGCTGTTTCTGTGTCTCTTCAAATTCTAGTCCTGCTCTCCTACATATTTATGCCTAGTTTCATTGAAGTTGCTGATTTTAATAGGTCCATTCTCTCTCTCAAAGCTCTGAAATCCAGCAGCGCTCAGTATTTTCATTAAAACACAGGGATCCCACCTGATGCATCTCTTCAAATTAACACAGAACAGTTGATAAATACCCTCTTGTATTATGATGATTATTTTAGTTTACACAAGTTTGTGGTTATAATTTTACATAGAGTGTATTTCTCTAGTTTAAGGAGGGGAATGATTTGTTAGACTGTACCATGACTAGTTAGGTCAGTTTGATGTGATGTCAATTCAGGAAATACAATTATCTTGCTGTGCTAAAAAATTCTCTGAGTATTTCTGGGAAGATTGGCCTGTTATTTCCTAGCTTTTCCTCTTTTTCCTTGGTGGTATGTTACCATTTTTCAGTCTCCTGACCTTTGTAATTTTCAGAGGTACCTTTGAATGTGTTTGGGAGGGTTTCTGGTAATTCTTGAAATGCCGGAGAGTATTTCCATGGGTAACAATTTTCACTGCAGCAGTATTGCAGATTCTTCCCTTCCTGCTGTTGCTGAGCTGGGCTGATCCTGGCTGGGCACACACTGCCTTGTTCCCATGAGCAGGAGAGACCTAACTGCTCTGATGGTTGCTTATTCCTGTGATCTCTGGCAAATGGAAAATCCGAATATAAGTGGCTGAATGATGTTGCTTAGTCAACAGTTGTTTAGTTGCCTGATTAACAGGAAGCTAAAAGCTGTGAGTAGTACCAAAATGATACTGACACAATAAAAAGCACAGAAGCTATACTGAATACATGTGTGTTCTTTACTAAAAGTTTTGTGTAAAGATCAGTATACTAAAAATTGAAGCAAAAGAGATTACTACAGAAATACAGTATTATCACATAGCAAGAAACAGCATGTCCAAACAATTTCTTTTTTATATTAATCTTGTAATAAATGAAAGGCTTGTATTAAGACTATTTTAGGACTGGCATTAAAATTACGTTAGAGTTTAGGATAAGATCTGATATGAGACTATGAATTTCTTAAGAGTATCAGGAGACACTCTGTCAGCTTTGCCGATATTTATACAGGATCTTACACATTGTCCAAGAAATGAAAATATGTTCTTATTGCATCATTACAAGAAATCTCAACACTGTTCCAGTAGTAGTAGCAGCAGCCGAAGCTTTTGCAGCACAAGCTGTTACAGCAGCTTTAGAGCTAGAACCTTCTCTTTCTAGTGTCGTCTGTTTGCAGAGGTATATGGGTTGGATTTATAAGCTTTTTCCCCTCCAACTTTATTGGATATCACCTAGTTAAAAAGATTAACAGGAGTAGAAAGTTCTAAGCCACTCTTGCAACTGACTGTGGTAAGGTATCACTGAAGGTAGCATACTTTAGTTTTAATTCACAGTTTGTTCTAAAGATATTTGTTCATAATGAATGTCATAACCTATGCATTTAGTGGTAACTTTGAAAAATTGAACAGTACAGAAGTGTATGTTTTGGTTGGCTTCCATATCTGTGTGACAAGCTGGGATTATTTTGATGGATGAGTCCTTCATGGTGAATTCTGTGTAGCGTGATAATTAGATGACTTGACTTTATAAAGTGGTATACCACAAGAGGGAGTAGACAGCTACTTGTAAGTAATGCTGCTACATACATCCAGATTGCAGTGCATTAAAGGAAGCATTAACTGTTATCAGATGAAGAAAGACTTTGATTATTTTTCTGTAATCTCAGTAATGCATTTCTATCATGAGGTAAAATGATAGAATCTCCCACTTCCGTGAGACACCTACTTAAAATTAATAAACCATCGACAGAAACTTAGTGGAAGGTCATGAAGTCCCCGTCAGGTTAAAAGTCAAGCAGATTGAAAGGATTTTCCAAAACGCACAGAACTGTAGGCATCTGTGAGAGAGTAGAGGCTTGCCTGCCAGATGTGAAAAGCCCTCTGTGCATGTCTTCAGAAGAACCTTCATATTTGCCATGTTACAGATAAAAGACTCACTTTCAGGAAAAAAAAAATCATACTTGCCTTCTAATATTTGCTTATGAGATTTCCCCCTCCACCACCCCAACAGCATCCTGAACTAGGCAGGGTCTGGTCCCAGTGCCTTACCCTGTTCTAGGCAGGTCTCCAAGAGCTGCAGGAAGACACAGCTATGAAAGCATGTCCTGTTCTGTATAAATAAACCTCTGTGCCTTCCTTCACATCTTATTTTCCTGCCAATAAAACTAACTGGTACGTTTCTGTGTGAGTTTTCATTTCTGCCCCCTAGTAGTGTAGAGTTTTGTTTCTCTTATTGTATACCACAAAACTGTTTACATTAGCACTTTATACAAAAGGTATAGTTCTGTCTGTTAAAAATACAAATGTGAAACACAGCCTACATTCTGGCAATGCCGGCCAGCAGTTTTGCAGTGCAAATTTATGAATTTTTGTTTTTTGGGGTACAGTATATGGAGAATATTTAAAATCTTGCTGGACTGCCAAAGAATTCTATTCTTTTAGTAAAATACTTATTTACTCTCATCTACTTAGCAAAAAATGCATACTTACCTTATCTCATCATGTGCATATGACTCAGTAATGGTGTAATTTATACAGCAGTAAGAACCATATAATTACTTCCCATCTAAGTATTAATTATAATTGTGTCAATCTTTGGAGTGTTGAATGATGATTACAGTTGAAAATTATTTAGTATTTACAGAAAATCTAAGTGCAATTTTAATAATTTGGATGATGCTTCCTTTTAAACACAATTATGTGTCTACAATACTCATTTTTACATATCCTTCAGTGGGGGTAGTAAACTGAAGTCCATTTCATCAGTGTAAAAGATTTTCTTCTAGTGAAAATACCTCTCGAGATTTAGTAGAGATGAGCCTCTGACAACTCTGCTAACCTAGCACTGGTTGAAGATGTAGTCCTTATGTGGAGATAGGGTGCTTGTGTACCGTGTAAGATTTACCTCTCACATCTGCAGTTTGCCTCTGTTGTTCCTCCCAGTGTGCATCTCCAACTTGTATGCTGTGTGTGAGAAGTGCAGGTCTATGAATAAGAGCTAGATCTGTGGGTAGCAAAATTTCAGTGAAAAGGATCGTGCCTAATAAAACAAGGTTTCTGCACAAAGTCAGGTTCTCTTACTGTGCAGGCCAAGTCCAGCATCTACTATTTACATCACACCAATGCAATTACTAGAGTTCAAGGTCCTTTGTAACACTACAGGCTCTTTACTGAAGAAAGAGACCAGTTTGTGCCTCAGAATGTAGTCATGCATGGGAACTGGCATGAAGCATCTTCTGGGATTCCAGACACTGCCCTTCCCTTGGCTATAGCAAGTCCCTGGGAAGGGCACGCAGCTCCCAGGCCTGCACACAGCTGCAGCACAGCTTCTGTAGGTAAAGCCAATTGGTCTTTGGGGCTCCACTGCCACCTCTCCATCACTTGCTGCTGGTTTCTTCTGAGGAAGACTTACAGCAGGCTTTGTAATGGTCTGGAAGCTTGGTACCAGCCAGGCTTTCCAAAGGAAAAATGTAACTATCAAAATATTATTATTCTCTTCTTTTGCTACTACATGGTACTGATGGTTACATTTTGCAGGCGATGTTCTCTCTGTCTAATGAAATACATATTTAGACAAAGAATTATTTAAAAATGCTTTGTTGTCAAGACATTTGAATGAAATGTATTAGACACACCTACAAAGACAACAAAATGTTCTCCTTTTTCCTTCTGCTCTAAAACATGCAAAGTCTCATGAAATCAACAAGTAGGCTTGACTGGATAACATGTATCTACATCAAGAGTGGCTGAATTCGATGTGTTCTGAAGTGCTTCAAAAAGGTCAGATGAACTGCTTGTCACTGCTGCTCTTTTATGCTGTGTGATGTCATGGAATACTTCGAAGCACAAAGAGGTAAGTTTAGGTAAACTTTCAAAATGGACTGTAAAAAATAAAATCCCATTGCATCCCTGTTTAAAGATATAAAATAGATAAAACTTTCAGAGGTTTTAGTCTTCCATTTAAATGTTTTTGTTGGTCTGAGTTCTTCAGAAGAATTGAAGGAAAGAGCCACTTCTATTCATATGATTTGGTTCAGAAAGGTCTGATAGTCGGTGGAAGAATTTTTCAGTACTTCCACTGGAACAAGTGGGATGGGGATATTCTGTTCACACACCACTGTCTCATACAGGGGAGCAGCCTCCAGAGTGAGAGACGACAGAGAGATGGATGAAATGGGCTGCTGCAAGTCCTGCAGCCTGACTGCGTAATTTGCAGCCTGTCCTGTAGTCCCAGATGCTGCATCCTCTTCCAGGCTAATGTTTATAGATATTTCATTTCTTTGACAAGGGTCTGTAACAGAATACGGGGGGGGATCATCTGTGGGAATATATATTTGTGTTGCTCCTGGCCCCACGCATTCATCGTAGCTGAAAGAAAAAAAAGATTTTTTCATTAGATTCCTGTGAAAAATGCCACAGTACATTATTTTCAGCATAACAGGGGCAGGTAAAGTGAGAAGAAAAGGATCATCTGGTGTTTTGTTCCTCAGCCCACATCCTTTGCTTACTCTGTCATGTGAAACACTTGAGAGTGTAACACTTAAAAGCACATCTCCAAATACCTAAAGATAATCCCAGAGGTCTTAGTGAAAGTTCAGACCCCATCCTCCTGCATGAAAGCAACATCTGTGGCGGCACCATTCAGCTGAGGTGCCTGGGGATAAGCCCAGCTCTTTACAGCCAGTTACACAGGAGCAGGAGGAATAATACTGCTGGCTCACACAAAGCTGTGAATGCTGTACCAGTCACTGCAGGTGCAACACGGGGCTTCGTTCCTGCTCTCAACTGCTTGTTAAGTGGCGTTGCCATTTTAGAGTTATGAAATAAGGTACAGAGAGCTTTAGATGGAGTCTGAAGTAGAGTATCACATCATATGCTGTCCTTCTGACTCGCAGGTCTCTGGTGCTCAGCCAGCAGTTACATGCAGTGGGTTGTCAGGGTTGCAGATCTGTGCTGGCAGAGGCAGCAGGATTTCTTGCTGAGATGCAGAGCTGTGATGAATAATCTTAACAGATCCATGCTGGTCATTCTGAGACTCTGCAGATACCCCATCATGTTCCTCCTGAAAAGGAGGTATGCAAGACAGACTGATTTGTGGGATTTCCACGAGGAGCCGGCTCAGGTCTATCCAGGCTTTGTGGTTCTGTCTGTGCCGCTAATCTAGAGCAGGGGAAACTATTACTTCCTTACTCCACTGCCGTGCTCAGTGCTTGCTGTACCAGTGTGAATGCAGGCAGGCCCCTTAGACTGGAGCTTGAACTGCACAGTCTAGGGAGGCCCACAAGGGCTAAATAACAAGTCCGGATAGACTAGTGTGCCTTTGTGCTTATGTTTTCCTATGCTCTGTGTTGCAGGAAGGGGATGGGTGTGGATAGAGTGGACATGAGCAGGCTCCATGCGTTTGTACTCTGCTGCATTGGCACTGCCCAGCAAACAGGCAAAAGTGAGAAAGAGTCATAATTTCATGATTGCAAATGTTAGACCTGCTTTGTTTGTGGCTGCCTTGTTCAACTGTTTCAGGATCATTTTAAATCCAATTCTGAAGGAGGGAATGTTTCTGGGGAAAAAAAACAAACAAACAAAAAAAACCCCCAAAAAACCAAACACCCCCAAAACCCCAAAACAAACAAAAAACCAAACCCAAAAACCTACCTCACAACAAAAACTTTTGCCTACTGTTAACCTGAAAAACATTTCTGCTGGAGCCAGACAAATTAAGAACCCATTTCCTCAACCACTCTAACTGCAGAGCTATTAAGATCTAGGATATTTCCTGAAACTTATATTTAGCATGTGTCTTCCCAGCAGACTGCAGGCAGTCATTCTGCCCCCTGTAATTGCATTACTGCCAGGCTAAACGGAAGCTAATAAAGCCTACTTGTAGATTATAAGTGGCTTGCAGCAGGACAGCTTGCATTGGTTAGAGTGAGCTCCAATCTACTGCAATCAACCATGGAGGCCCCGCCTTAGAAAACTCCTTGGTTCTGCTGCACTCATTCACACCCTCAGAGTGCTCCTGATGAGTTTGATAGTATTTTGATGGGTGATGGAAGGGAAAAGTAAGAAAGTGAAATCTTAGTACTAGGTTACTAAATAACTCAAATATCCACAGGTGTTTTCATTTTTACCTCCCTCTTATTTTTATATTCATGAGGACAATTTTCCCATCAGAAAGAATGGTATTTAAAAACATAACTGTTCTGAAGAGCCTGAACAGGAGTGTGAGATACATGCTGGTACTTGTTTCTGAAGTAGGACGTTGAATTGTTTTTGTATAAGTATGTGGAAAAGACTTCAGTCTAACCTCTACTAAGCCCACTGAAGCTTTCCAGCATACCTGATACTCTTCTTTTAAAAGATCTTAGACCTCGGCCAGAGATCGAGGACCTGATGTCCTCAACTTTTCATGAACTCAGTGAGAATAAAGGAAGACCCCCTCTTTGCAGAATTAGTTACTGTGAGCTCCATCTTTACTTAATTTAGATTTTGCTGACCCAAAGCACAGTGAATTTACTTAAAAATCTTTCTACAGATTTTGATGGACTTAATCAGGCTAATGAAGAGCACCTACTGGGTCCTTTTACCATAGTAAAACAGTTTCAATTTTGAAAAAGCCATATTAATGTGACTTTCAAGGTGGAAAATTTTGAATCCTTTTGCTGAGACACAAAAGGAAAGAAGCTTCTCTGTCTCCTGATTCTGGGCCCAGTGCAAGGGAAATCTGCCTCTGACCTAAAGGAGAAATGGGCACACTATGAACCGTCTACTTACTGTTGTTATCTGAACATCTGCATTTCTTTCCCTTGAATTTAATTTAATATTTAATTTCATATCTTTAATGGACCATAGATCAGCTCTGTAGAACTAAAATGCTTGGTGGGATAAATAGCAAAATGATCTTTTGGGAAGAAGGCTTCCAAGGATCAAGACAAATGGGTAGCAAATGGTGGTATTCAAGACTTGGCATTTCAGTGTGTAGTTCCAAATATCAATATATTAGTGTCAGGGCACTTTTTCTTCATTCATATGATGGATAAAAAAAATAATAATTCTTTCTTTTTCTTCAAATTCCAATGCAGGTAATGTTCCCCCTCCTCATTTTTGGCAATTAAGTGCACATTTTAAAATCAAATAGGGCCATAAGGAATACATGCCAGATTTTCAGTTAAGGAACTTCTTGGCACCTTCACAGCTGTACCTAGAGATCATTGTGGCCAAGGAGGCAACTACAAATCATTCAAATAGCTTTTTTTTTTTTTTAATAACTTCTTTTATTTCATTAGCAATATATGATCTTGATACTGTTTCCCATATTCTCTTCTAAGTGTGGTAATGCTGATGCTGCAAACAGCTATTGCTATGATACAAATGGTGGAGCTATAGGTAAGGTTCCTAGCGTTTTCTGTTGAGGATAGAAAGGAGAGGAATCAAGGTCATAGAAAGAACTTTAACTGTCTTTTTACCCCCTCGTTTCTGAGTGTTTTGGTTTGTTTTGTTTGTTTTTTCCCACCCCTCTGTTTAACAGCCTCAGTAATGTGGTTGTGTGAATGTTGTTACAGAGGTATTCCTGTACTATGACTAATGAACTATCAACACTACAAGCTTGAATTTTATTTTGTAAACAGGAAATCAAAGTCTCTCCTTCAAAGAGACCATAAAATATAAACTTATGCATCTAGTCTTTACCAGATTTTTTTAATTAGAGGATTCTAAGTAACTGTTATAAGAAGTAATGCACAGTTTGACAGACATCCACTGTCCACGTATGTTGGTGGTTGGAAAATAATTTCTCAAAAGATTTAAAGGATTACTTATAAAAAAATTATAATAGCAATCACTTCCTGCAGTTGATTGCTGTGTACTGGTTTGAGTGATACTGGACTAAATTCTTACGTTCTCTTAAAATAAAGCTTTGTATTTGGGAAGAGGCAAATGGACGCTTGCATTTTACTGCAGTGAGTTGTGCATCATGAACTAAGTGGTACTGCTAAGTTGTCTTGCAGTGTGAGATCTGCACCTTTGACACAGCTTTTAGGTTTGTTTCTTTTTACTTGCAAACAGTGCAAACTAGAATAGAATGAAAGAGCTTTCTTATCAGCTAGTATACAGACCTTGATGCTAGAGGGGCCAAGAGGTACTCTGGCATGATGGCTACCACTAAAAAGAACCAATGCATCCATAACAATCAGTAATGATGATTCCTAATATTAAAATTATACTGTTACATGCAAGTCACTTAATGCTAACTAATGCTATTGATTTCAGCTGAAAAGGTGGCAGCTCTAAAGCTCAGTGATGTGTTAAGTTGTAGTTTCAGCATGAGCCAATGCCCATGTCATTGTAAGGAAGTATACCCTGTCCTTTTGCGTAATCCCACTGTTTTCCTTGCACTACTTCCTCCCATACCTGTTCCCAATCTGGAGCTAAACAGGCAAAAAGGTTGTTTGTGGTGTGGGGTTTTTTTGTTTGGTTTTTTTTTTTGAGTGCGTGTGGGGGTGTGGTGTGGTTTGTGTGGTTTTTTTTTTTTTTCCTTGCAGCATTTTTTCTGGGCAAGATTTTAACTGATTTAGCTACCTGAGTTGGAAGCTCACAGGGTAGTCTGATGGGCATCAGTGTAACACAAGGGCAGTATGAGAGATGGCGGGAAGTGGGGCAGGTCTTAGACCACAGCTCACAAGCAGAACTTACTAGCTGTATCATAAAACTGCAGTCTCAGTAACTGCTAAGGGAATGACATCTACATACACATGCGTATATTGTATGTTTTTGCAACAGAGTGATCTTGTATGACTTAAGTGGAAAATTGAAAATACTTGCTAGTGTCTTGCAAAAAACACAATGATAGTTATGTTTTATCTGAGAGATTCAGTTCAGTGAAGTTACTGTACTGTAAGGTAGCTGGTGCTTGAAGGTCAGTACAGCAGTCACAGGAAAATCCTAGACAAGAAAGCAAATGTATTTAAAAAGTATTACATAACCAGAATTTAATAATGGACCAAAGGAATTCATTATACTGCATCTCATGAATATCATATGTATCTCAGCCCTGAAAAAGATCTTTGGTTACAATACTTCAGTACTTGTGGTGAATTCACTTTAATCCTTTATTTTTTTTATTAGATTATCTTAAGGTTCAGCGTACCTTACGGGGAGTAAGAGAAGGAAGGCACTGTGATATGTGCTGTTGGCCCTGTTTCTTCTCATAATAACTTCACTGTCATTGTAGATGACACTACTGAGTTTTTAAGGGATAATTATACTAGGAAAGACAAAGAGGGCTGGTGTCTGTAAACATCATCTTACTGCATATAAATGTGATATGCAAAGAGAGGAATGTTGCTTAAATACAGCAGCTCTTCAAGCTGACCTGTTGACTCAGAATGTTGGGGGGCAGGGAAATAACTTCACGAATTTGTCAGGTCTCATTGCACTAAGTATTAGTATAGGTTTGTTGCTAAGGAAACTGAAAAGAGCTTATTTAACTAGCTGTCATTCATAAATTATGACCTACTCTCTAGGGAAAGAATGAAGTTTGTTTTTTTTAAGGTGCAAAGAATAGCTAGTGGAAAAAAAGGCAAATCTGGGGAATAGAGAGTTCTTTGTGAAATAGATGTGTCTTTGTTTACTTAATTTGTTTGTTATATGTTATGACTCTACTCTCTAGACCTGGGTATTATTACACGAGAACTTTTGACTGTGACTGATCCCAAATTACAGTGGGTGACAGGAGTAACAAATGTGTAAGACCCAGAGACAACAGCCAGCAGGGTCAGCCAAGCCACGGCCCTGAAGGAATGATCCAATGCTCCATAAAAATCACTGGAGTATTTTCTGGAAATGTTTTGTCACAAATGTTTGAAATGAGGCCACTTAAACAAGGAGGAGACTGCTCTTAGGGAACTCTGGAGGAACCTCTCTCTTTTCATTAGCTGCAGAGCAATGCTATCTCCTAACTTAATTGACTTTTAAGGTCCCAGGGGTGTGATGATCTTGCCTGATCTTGGAGTAGGTAACCATGAACTAGTAACGTTTTTATTTTAATGTTTATTAAATAGTAAAAAATATAAACCAAGATACTGTTCCAGGAAACATCTAAGGCTTAGTAACTTAACCCTTGAAGATACTGGAAACCTGGAATTAATTTTTTTTCTGCCTTTGTTCTGGTCATAGTTATTTCCGGAATTTCCCATTCCCCCAACTACAGTAGGACTATTTGTGTAATTAACAAGCACTAAAAATCTGGATCTTTATTTTTTACTGTGTGTCAAGACAATCTTGAGGAAGTTGTGACACACTGATGAATAAATACTTTGGATGACAAAATTAAATGTAAACAGTATTTTCATGAGAACATATACCAGATAGCATTTGAAACAGATAAAATACAGCTTCAACATAATTGTGCAGTTTTAAACAATGAAAATAAATGTTTTAAATATAGCGAGTAATTCCGTGAGAATTTTATATAATACATTTCAACCTGGCTTTCATTTTATATATAATAAGAACCACTTGATCATAAGTAGTGTTTAGTCTCTGGATTTATGTAAACATTATACACTAAATGACAGTGGAACTGTGCGCACTGGTTGAGTAATAATAATTACAGTTGAGATAAATTTATTTCAAAATAATCTCTTGCAGCCTCCCGAGCCATGGAGTTCATACACAAACAGGGTTCTAAACAACAGTACCAACTTTTGCATGTGAGCAGGAATGCTTAGGACCTGCTAATATTAGAAAGTTTGCCATGTAACATGTTTTAGGATCATACTCCTAGAAAGGACTTTGCTTTATTCTAGGAGTGAATTCTGCAGTTTGTGGCTTTTTTTATATGCAGCAATAGTTTGCACTTCTAGAGTGAAACTGGGACAGGTGTAGAGAAAGTCTGGTCAGACGATGCAGCATCCTGCTGGATATTTTTGATGACAGAAAGCTAAGAGCACTTTGTGCCTTAGCCTCACAATATGCAGGCTGAGGTGTGGGAAGATTTTTTGACTACAAAGACAACAAACAAGTAAAGAGAAAGGCATGGGTATTTAAGAGGAATGGAAATGCAACAAAAAGAAACTATTATACAGTGGCTGTAAACAAATTTAAGCTGGAAATAAGAACTTTGCTATATTAATTAGGAATTAGATCTGTCCTTATGTATTCTGGAATGGGTATAATGGGGACAAAAAAGATTCTTGCAAGCTCTGTTATGGAATAGGTAAATTTCTATTAAGAATGATTACTTGCAGCACCAGGGGTGGGACTGGGTAACTGCACAAGAACCTTTCAAGCCTATGATTGTCTGACTGAAATGGTTTCCAGAAGGATGATCTGTTAATAGAAAATAGGAAGATGAAGGCAGCTTGGGGGGAAAAAACTGTTCATAGAGCAGATATAACTTGATGGTGCTGCCACTGGTGTGGTGGCATTCACATCAGCTGAAAACCTCGCTGAGGGCAGGGCTCTGTTAGAGGTATACCAGACACATACTAGTCTAGATATGCCTGTTGGGATCTCACTCATAGACTCTGACGTCTCACTAAGGCGATCTCCCTGTGCTTACTAGATGGCTTGGGAAATGTGGGTGTAAAAAAACCAAACAAACAAAAAAAAACCCCAACCAAAAAAAAACCCCACAAAAAAAACAAACAAAAAAACCACCCCAAAAATCCCTTCACAGCAGAGGGGAACTAACTAATGAAAAAGCAATTAACTTGTTGCTATTCCTAATTAATATTAGAAAATAAACCAGGATGTGAAGGGAGGGGCTTCTGAATGTCTAGTTGCTCAGAATTTGGAGTCAAATCCATTGGAAATCATTACATGAGATAAAACTCTGAATTCTTTTAAGACTGTCATATTTTCAATGGTGTATTTTACTTTACTGACTGAAAATCTCAATGAGGGTATTTGAAGTGAGATCTGAACTTAACAACAAATGTCCATCTCATGCTTTCCCAACTGTTACTGTAGTGTGCTAAAAGCTACTTACCTTGCATCCTTGCAGGAAAAGTGGCCTTGGTAAAGGAATCCATGCAACATAGCAAGTTTTTATGTTAGTTTCCTGCAAGCCTAATTCTGTCTTTCAAGAAAATCTAGAAAGCTGGTTCAAGCCATCTTCCCTCTGATAGAGCTAACTTGCTTCCTCAGAACTGGGGGATGGAAAAGAATGTCTTGGAAAAGAAAGTACCTTAGGTAGTTCAGTTTGGTTCCATATTTAGAGGGAGATTAGTGTCCATCTTTAAGACATCAGCATTTCCTTCTGCCACTTTAAAGGAATTTTTAAATGGATTTGTCTATTTAAACAATGTAGACTGAACATGGGTATTAAGAATACCGGAATTTATCAAACGTAAACAATTTTCTCTAGAATTGATCCTATATGGATTAGGAAAGATGACCAGATGAGGTAGAGCAAGCACACTTCAAACATAGAAAAATAACCCCAATGTGTTCTAATATGAATACTAGGATAATGGGTGACTAACAGGTTTCTATCATAGTGTGCCCTGCAGGACACATCTCAATGTGAAAAAGAGAGGACTTTTGTGGCTTCCATTAAAACTATTCCTGAAGCTAAATCCCTCCATCTCGCTCAAGAGTCATTCCTCAGTGATGTTCTGTATTAGACAGTCATAAGTCACAGAGGAAAAGGCGATAACCTTGGTTGCCTAAAGCTCTGTACATACCATTAATATCCAATCACTAAGGAGTGAAAAAGCACTTAGTCAAATAGGGTAAGATGCATTTCCTCTGGCCAAAAGGTGAAAAGTTGATAAAATTCCTTTCATGCAGGGAACCTCAAATGTCCTCATTGTTAGGATTTTAGAGACTCTAATCAAGAATATGCAATTGTTTTTCATTTACGTCATCCTTGATTGGTACTGTATTACAGGCTGTTTAAAACATGTAAGCTTAAATTAATTTTTAAACAGCTTTCTTATTATGTATATATAATAAGATAGTTAGAAAAGCTCACTATAAGTGCATGTGTTACAATGAACTCTGGGCACAGTGAATATGAGCATGAGCTCATGATTTCTGTCTATAAAGGTATTATCCACACAATGCGTTTGGGATATGTAAAATGGCAACTACAGCCATCTTGATCAAACTCTAGAAGACTTTTGATTTAAGGTCTGCTGCCTGCCATATAACTCCAAATAATACTCTTGATTATTTTTTTCCCCTCTTTTCATCCTAAAAGATACTAAAAAATATATTATTTTACTCATACTGTCATAGTGAATGTTGAGCAAATGAGCAAATACTGGATTTACAGGCTTTCAAGTATTTCTTTCAAAGTCACATGTACTATGATGGTAGTTAAGCTGTGGCAGGGAGATTGTTGTATTTTTTTCCTGGTTGAATTTGAAGAAACTTCCTCATTTGGGGGAAGAAAATTTCTGTGGTTTAGAATTGTTGCTAGATCACCTGGATCATCTTTCTCAGATGACTGAACCGTCTTGGAAGCAAATACTTTGTCATCTCTGATAATGTTGACTATAAAACATTAACTTCCATCACTACTACAAGTATCTGTGTATGTCTACAAATAGGCTTTAAAATACAGACCCCTAATCTCTTGAAACTGCTTAGTTCATACACACTGTATTTCGTTTTTATATTTCCCTTCTACACGTCATGTAAAATCAATCTGACAGATGCTAACAGAGATCTGAGATTCATTAGGAAGTCATTAATTATCTTAAAGGGATGTTTATAGATAGGAGCACTGTATATTTTGGGCTGTCAAGACAAATTGACCAAATGGCTTCTCTGTAACCACCCTGCAACTATGGCAGGCTAATGACAAAACTCAGTGCATGGTATTCCTCTAAATCCAACGCAAAATGTAATGTAAGAAAGTGGTTAGTGGAACTGTCTATGGTGATAATCAAATTGAGCCTCAAACGAAATTTGTGATTTAGGTATCAAAGCAATTAAATTATTAATACCCTATGGCATTTTTCATAAATTAATTTCCCAATTAATGTTTTTATATAAATAGTATTTTGTATTGGACTTTCAATGGGAGAGTCAAGTGTGGGCAGTCCTGAACAGTTCGCTCTCCCTCAGCCCTAGAAATGGGTACTCTGACTCTTTGTTTTATCTGCCTTCCCCTAAAATTCCTTTTCTACTTATTTCATGGTTTAAAGCCCAACTATAAAATTTAATTAAAACATTCTAAACTGATTATAATCACTCTCTTGGCCAAATAGAAGTGTCATGCTTTCTACTGAAATAATTTCAGAACGTATGGTTTTAGCAAAAATGGTATGTTCAAGAAACCTTGGCTCTGCAGTTGCCTCTTGCAGGCTGTATTAGAACGATGTGGTTAAATGAAGCTAACGCCTTGGTGTCTGCCTGTGGCAGCAGGACACTAGTTTTCACGCACTGAATTCTTTCACTTCAAACGTGTTGAGAGTTATTTGCCAATGCAGTTGCTTTCCTTGCTGCTCTTCGTTTCTGTTCATGCAACAGTTGTGTTATTAGCTTTTGGGCATGCTAGTTTAGCTTTAATTTACGTCTCGCACTGCATGAATTACAAGGAGGAATTGCATTAATTTAGCCAGTGCTACGTTTTGGTAAACCTAATCTTCAAAACATTATCGTATGTAACAAGATTGATCCCAGTGAGTTAATATTTTAAATGCACAAGGTCAAGCATGTCTCATTTATGCTTCAAGGCCATGTCTGATAGTCAGTTTTCCTGCTGTTAGCACCCATCAGTCCAAATAATTTCCATGCTCTACTAATTAGAAAAAAGACAATGTAGTGTTATGCCATGGAGAAGAGTGTGAAGGTAGCTACACAGAAAACTTTCAGGCTCTTACATAATGCAATGTATTCATACAATGCTTCTCAACCAATGCTTTTCTGAACAGAAAGTTACAATGGACTACATAATATATTAATAGTAAGTTTAAATGTCTCTCTGTGTAGCTTTGCTTTCAGCCATCTGCTAAGCTCTACTTTTCCTGAAGTCTTCTCCAAGTTGTGTTGCTAAGATGTGAAACTTAATAAGATTTTGATGATTTGCTGAAGGTATTTTTTCTAAAATATTTAACTATGGTAGCAGTGAGAAAACAGCAAAACCATTAGCAATATTCTTTACTTTTGACCTGTGATGCAGAATTGCAATTAATGGGATGAAAAGTGATTCCTTGGGCATGCAGAGTCAGACCTTGGGTCCCTCAGGGAGGCAGTCAGATCTTGGGTCGGCTCAGCCCAGAAGGGAATCTTGAGGAGACGGTGGTTGGACATCTCAATGTCTCTCTGATCCTAGTACTGTTGTTCCAGAGCAGTTTCTTAGAACAAGGCAGGACACTTGTGTGCCAGGCTTATTACAGAAGTAGCTGGAGAACTTACAGGAAAGCACAGATCATTTAGCACCACTCTGTATCATTCATGTATCTCCTTCCAAACAAAGAAGTCCATAAAGGTGGAAAATCCTTCTTTTGGCCTGTTTCAAACTGGAAATGGAAGGAATCTTTCGTATAATCTTCGGAGACCTGTCTACTAAAGAAATACGTTCTCGGAGCTTGTTCACAGGAGTCTGAGCTTGTTCTCATAGATGTGGCCAACTGCCCACTCAAGCTGTTGCTTGAGTGTCAGCTGGCTGGCTTTTATTAGTAAAGACTCGTGGGTGTGGGTCCAAAAACTAGTCTAAATGCTGAAGCAGATTTATATAAAGTCTTACAAATTTAGATGCCAGGCTTAGAATAATTTTTCCCATGTGAGCTTTCTGCTAAAATATTTACACCATCTCTAAAAGCCCATTTATTATATAGTATGACTTTGTAATACATAAAGAGTTGCTTGGAGTACATGCATAGAATAAAAAGAGCAAAAGTCTATTGTATGTTCATACTACTAACTTGCTCTGTATTGCGTATGTATACAAGCAGTCAAGAAACGGGTGGTCGTATGAGTATATTGGGTTAACTCAAAATGCACTCTGTTTAAAAGGAAGAAAAGGAAAAAAAAGAAAAAGAGGAGAGGCATGTCTGTTCAACCATTATTTGCTGTTTTTAAGATACAGCACTACAGAAAGCCTGAAGTGATGTTCTGTTTAAAATGATTTCTGTTGGTTTGTTGGAAGGAGTAACTGAACTCCTTCATTTATTAACCTCAAGATGATAAGGCACAGAGAGGAGATACAGATGGACTAAAGTATGACTCTTGTCACTCGTGATGGCCATTCTTGCATCTTGTGAATGCAGGCACACAAATGTGAAAGGAGCTGCTATACAATTTCTGGAATAACTGTCTTTGGAAAGAGCCTCTTCTGGCAATGTTACTTCCCCAGGCAATTAGAACGGCCTGATATTGGAAGGACACACTTCTCCAAAAATGCTGCTACAATCCAGGCAACTATGGCTCTCCAGAGCAGGTTTGGGTTAAACAGCTAAAATGGTAGTCGTCCTCCTTCACAGATTACTGACATAAAATGAACAATCCCAAACAATTTTCACCCTATCCTAAATTAGGAGGTTAAGTACAATTACTAGGTATGTCAGAATGGTTATGTTTTCCGCGGTTCTGTGTTTTGGTAGAATACTGGGATTAAGAAAGCTGAGAAGTGAGACTTCCTGAAAAACAGGGAAAGTTTAAAGGTTTCTTGCACCTTTTTTTTTTTTCCAGTCTCAAGGTTGGTAATAAATGTAACCTGAAAGATCTTGAAAATAATATGTACTTTTCTCCTAGAAGCGAAACTTTGACTTGTAAAATCACTGCTTTCAAAGAAAGATGTTCGTAAGTAGTTTTTCTTCTGTCTTTCATTAATATGCCACCAATATGATCTATTTTAATGTGAATATTAGTAAATGAGAATTGGCTGTACACATGCCTTTAGTAAGGATATATTACAGAATACTTGAAATTATACTCAAACTAAACAAAGTCTGTATTTAGAGTTTGTGACACCTGTGGTTTTATAGTGGGTATAGGTCTAGCAGTTTCATCTTAACAGCCTTTGCAAGTGCAGGACTATAACAATCAGAATATTAGAAAAGTGCTTACCGTGGAGGTGAATCAGGATACATGACGTTGACCTGAGAAAGTGTATCCAGATAGGAACCAAAATCAAAAGCTGGGGGAAACTCCTCCATGCAGGTGGATCTTAGCTCTCCAAAAGAGCCACCATAAGAGAAACCATCTGGAGCTGAAAAACAAGCAATTAATACTTGCTCTTTTCCTCCGTGGTGGATTCTCTGAGACAGTATCACTGTTTATAACACTGCCATAAATCGGAAAATAAAACCTGTCTGATGTAGATAAATTACTGGGATTCTGGAACAATCAGGTTTCACAGGACTTCTCTATGCCTATAAGAGCAAGTTAGCATCATATGTAGATGGACTGTGGTGTTTCAGGCTATGGCACAGGGACTATATATTTAGTCCTGCTCTACAAGATGCAAGCATCTAAAGCTTTTCCTGTGCCTCAAAGGCTGAAAAGGTTGAGTCAGGTTGAGTCCCAGGAGTTGCATATATTGAAACCTTGCCAATTCTGTGAAGGGTTTTAAAAGGAGGCTTAGGTGTTTGATTGTAGGTATGTGTCTTGAGAAAATGGTCTCAGTAAAAACACTTATAAAAAAGGGAAAAACTGGAAAATAGTAGAGAAAATCATCCTGCTGCCTGTTCCAGGGATTTCTTAATGCATTCACGCTTCATAGCTCCAGAAATACCAAGAAGTCAGCGCTATTTTCTGTCTTTGAGGATAATTAGTTAATGCTCAATATTGTGGGGTAAAATTCCATAAGAATGTCTCAAATTGTGGAAACGCAGCAATTTTCGCTCCCTCCCCACCTCCCCTGCAATTGTTTTCCAAATGAAGTGTCTTCACTCGATGTATTAAGAATAGTACCTGGAGAGAAGGGCCAGCTTCTAAAGTGACATCACAGTAGTGCCTCTCTCAAGAGAGGATAAAAGGCAGGACTCGCTTCAACTGCCTGTTCCTCCTCCTGGCAATTTTCACCTTGGCCAATGCGTTCTCGAGGAATTTACCAGGACTAATTCAGTCTATCATGTACTGTGCTTTCCTTTTGCTTGACAAGCGAAGGAAGCCAACTTCACAGTGACTCCAGCTGCTCCCATGCTGACCAGAGAAAGCATGCTGAGATAGTAGGATGGCGTGTGCTAATGTGAATTTTTCACTTGGGTAGGCTGGCACAATTTAGTTGAAGATTATTCTTTTGAATTTCTCTGAAAGTATCACCTGCTTTTCTTTCTCCATTTCTCCAGCACTGCTATTTCTAACAAGCAGTTTGAAAATTGTCCTTTTCTCAACAATATGCAAAGAACTGTCCTCTCACAACAAACTGCAGACACAGGAGCCTAACCACAGGTGTCATAATTATTGATGCTCCACTCAATTCATTAATCCATTTATCATTTGAATTTTTACTAGTTGAAAACTTACTAAATAACTTCTTAAAACTGTTTTTTCCTTAAATATAGAAATAATCAGATTCTGTCACTTCTTTGACAAAGTAGTTTAGTTTTTAACTTCTGGTCAGCAAACCCCTAATTAGCCAAAAATATAATTCGACAATTAACTCCTTCACATTCCCAAATCCTTTTAAAGTATGAGGGGTTTTGTTGAGGGGTAGCGGTATAGGAATTGGCACTTTTTTGATAGCAAACCAATGTCTTTCATGACGATGATCGTTGTAATGTCGTTCTGATGCCCTGTTGTTCTGTCTACATCCAGTTACTAACTTTTGTGGTCAGAAAAGAAGTAGTTACCCAGTCATTGGAGGTTGATGTGCACTGCACATTCCTTGCTTTCCAACAAATGGAAATTACGTTATATACTATACCAAGGCTATAATGGGATTTGAAAATAAACTATCAGGAGTCTAGCGATGGAGAAGAAATCTTATACTCTATAAAGGGAAAATAAAGCTGTTAAACAAGGCCAATGCCAACAGCATTTTTTAATGTTAACTATGGAGCTCGTACTATGTGAATTCAGTGCCAGCACAAAGATGCTATTAAACTACAAAGCTGGCTGTGACCTACTTATCCAATTTTTAAAATTTTTATCCCTTGCACAGCAGCCAGAAGCTTTTTTGTTGCCTGCAGCACCAGATTATTAATAAAGTTAAGCACTATCTTGCTATAACTAGCTATCTTACCATAAACAGCATCTCTCCTCAGATGTGGGTGTCTTAAACGTCCCTCCTTCCGCAGACTGCCAACAATGATTGTAACACAGGACAGAAATAGCACAAGTCCGATCACTACTCCAGCCACCAGAAGGGGTGAAACAAGTAAACTGGTATCATTTCCATTTTCACTGTAGCTGGGGAATTCACTGGTTGGGCTGCTTTGGTTCAAGTGAACTTCTGTACAGCAGAGAGAGAAAGAACGTATCAGTTGTGCAAAGAGACGTTTACAAAGTGTGGCTATACAGATGCCAAAATCAAGGGATTTCAAAGCCCTAAGAGACAGCCTGAAACAGATCCGTTGTACAAATTCATGCTCTTATGGACAACCCATTTGCTAGACCAATTTCTGGAGCTGTTAGTAACTGACTCTGGGGGAGTCACTCAGTGATTGTTTCCCTCTTACTGGGGAATATCCTGCTTGAGTCAGTTATGTATGTTGCATAATTTTTATTGCTTATTCCTGGTACTGTTCTTTGTACCATGAATTGATTGATGCTGAAAGAACTTCAATGTACAAGGAGGAATTTGAAAACTCAAAAATATGGGCTCTAAGTGGAACAGAGGAATTGCATATTCTAGGTGTGAGAAAGCTCCAAGGGTTTTGCAGAGAAAGTTTTAGGCACGAGCAAAACAGAGCATGCTTTTGTAGCATAGGGCATGCCTTAGTTTGTGGGATGAGTCAGCATCTCTAGAAGCTGATTTGGAGCAGAGGGAGGAAGAGACTCATTCAGAGTGGGATTCTTAGTGAGACACTGGACTTTGATCAAAGACATGGCTTTATATTAGGCAGAAACTCAGGCAGTATGGCAGTCGTCTTGGCCTTAACATCTAATAAATTATTGAAACAGAAAACCATCACAATGAGCACTTAAAACATACTCATTAAGAACCTGAAGGTAGATGAACTTAATTTATTGCTTTTTGGGCTCCCCCATATGTTTACACAGTAATCCAAGGACTGTGCTTTAGTCCAAGTTTTCCAAGTGTTCAAAGTGGCTACACACTTTGAGAGGTTGGGTTTGGTACAGTCACTCTCATTTCATCCTCCCTAGTTTGGCCTGATGCTATGTAAGGAAGGAGCTGTGTGGGTAGGCAGACCTCACCTTAAAATGGTGTGGAAGTATTGTGGTACAGTAGGTACACCCTGTGCTTCACCGGGTGACTGCAGACTGAGCTGAGCTCTAGCTGGCTTTGCGTGCCTTTGTTTCAGGCAAGCAGTTCTACACAGCAACATTACTACTCTTAGTTCCACCCCATTTTGATTTTTTTTCAGTCAAAATGCACTTGTGTATGTGGCAAAAACTGCTTTCCTCTGTTAAAAGAAAAAAATGTCTAGATAAATTATTTAAATTAAATAATAAATCTGCTTAAGGGAGAAAAATGCAAAATGCAAGAATATCCCAAACTGTGGAAAGTCAGAATAAATCCAGTAATTTTATTCTCAAGCCAAATATCTTTGAGATGAGCTACAGAGAATCAAAAGTTAAGTAGTAAGTTTCCTCTAGAGAATCAACTGGAGACATATGATTATACATATGAATTAATTGCCATAGACGTACTTACGGGGGAATTGTACTGCTAATGGAAGGGAGGTAAAAGCTACAAATTTGGGAAAAAGGATTCAGGATTTCAGCAGATAGAATCCCTGCCTAAGTAAAAGGCTCCATATGTTTATTTGTGGACAAACGTTTGGGCATGCAGTAAAGGTAACCAAATTTGGGCTTAGGTCTTGAAAATGGGTGCTTATTGCAACTTGTTTTCCTATCTTTAATCCACAGCTTATTTAACAAAAAAAAAAAAACAACCCAACAACAAAACACAAAGACACACCCCCAAATTAAAAAAGAAATCTTCTATTAGCTGCTCAGGATCAGACTATGTACTGAGGAAACCAGAATGTTACTGAGATGCAGATATACAAAGACCAGCTTTTAAATATGGCATGGATATATTTTTGTATCTGGCTATATGCCAGCTGAACAGAGAAATAATTTGCTTCCTACAGAAACTAAGGCTAACAAAACTTTGCTCTTTTCAATGTTCTGTGAAGTGAATATATGCTTTTGGAAATGCAAGTGTTTTTAAATGGATAGATGGTAATAGATAGTTTTCAGCAATGTTTTCCCTTCTCCTTTCTTTTGGGACATACCACTTAGTGTCTTGCAGTCACAATAAGCTTAAAAAGATGATGATGGCTTCAAGCCAATGTATATTATCATTGTCTAATACTTGACATTGAAAGAACTGACTAGAAATATAAAAAAACGGGGAATTAGCATATAGTAGGGTTTTTGTTAATTTTTTTAGAAGCACTCGACTGTTGGCTGAGAATCTCTCTGAGCAATTAAGATAGACAGCCAAGAAATGCGCTAAGCTTTTACAAAGCGTTTTAAGCCAAAGGAGAAAACGGAATTTTCTCTTTAGAAAACTAAACTGATTCTGTAGTATTAAATCAAAAGGGTATGAAAAACTGTCCTACTTAATACTCTCAGAACAGAGAGTTTTCAGGTGTGGGATATAGAATCATAGAATCACTAAGGTTGGAAATGACCTCCGAGATCATCAAGTCCAATGTGTTTGAGGGGTAGATTCCGCTTGTTTCATGGCCCACGCACTAGAACTGAACTTTCTCAAATTTTACAAAATTCTAATTGTGTTTCTCATTCATACAGGTTTTCTTAAACTCTCTCTTTCAGTAACGTGTCCAACAAGTGTGTACTCTTGCTGGCTTTCCATAGCCTTGTTTATTCAAATTTTTGCAAATTCTGTCTTTCAAAAATGCAAATATCACAGCAGTGCCAGTTAGTTTAAATCACAATTGCAGGGAACTGACACCTGAACTGAAGGTACTGGAGGATAATTTATTGGTAATTTTGCCTGACTTGCACAGATAAAAGGGAAGAATCGACTTTTTTGCCCTCATAAGAACATAAGCCTGGTGTGAGAGTTTGCTCCTTGCGTTATCAGGCTTGTGGTCTTCAAACTGATTTCAAATAGTACTGAAACTGGAGTTGGTGATAAACTTCCTGTCAAGTTCAGTTGGGAAGAAAAAAGGCTACAGTGACTGCTTTCAGATCTTTTGAAAGTTGGGCAACTTCTAAATGACAGTAAGGGATGGTAAAAAAAATAATAAAAATAATCTAGTCTACTCTTTTTTTTAGTTGTGAATGGAAGACAGCTGTTAATGTATTTTGGAGACTCCTGTGGTGCCACCCGTGTGAGCACTAATATTTGGTCCTATTTTGCTTTGTAGGAATTTAACATGTTAGCAGTGACTTCAAATAGAAAGTACTCTCTCTTATACTCTCCACTTGTACTTGAGGTGCTATTTTTTATTTCAAGACAGCCCATTTATCTAGCATGTTCTCAGGGCTTCCTTAGCTGTTCCAAATCTTGTCTATTTTATCTGTTGTTTCTCACCATCATGAATCTTTCTTTTTTTATGCTCTTAATCTAATTGAACCCGGTCTCAGGTAAAGACAAGATATATTGCAATATTGCTCTTAATAGAAGGAATGACTAACTTCCCTTAGCCTAGCTCCTAAAACAATATGCACTTGATAAACTTCTCTTACGGTATTATTTTCAATTTGACACTGAGTCTAGTCCTCCAGACTTTGCAGACTGACTTACTACTACGGGAATTGTCCAGGTGACTAACAAGTACAGAATGAGACACTATGTTGATATGAAGTCTTTAGTTTTGAATTTTTTTTGGGACAAAAGATGTTTATATTACTTTTGGCAACGGGATATGTTATAAATTTTTGTCCTTTTATCAGCATATATCATCTTTTGATAAACTGTACACTTCTGTATATAAAAATGCTATTTTTTCATTACAAATAGAAGTATCTGGAAATCTATGTAAGCCCATAAATGTAACAGTGATAGTGGAGTGCTAACTTTGATGAAGCAAGCTGTATTTTTTCCATGAAACTGCAAATTGTAAACAATACATGCATAAATATGAATACTTTATATCTAATCCTCAAAACATGAATTATATTGGATGCACAAACCATTGCTTTTATCCAGTCGGGAGTTGTGTAAGTAACTAGACATGGAACAAATGGAATGTGCTGGCTGTTGCAGCTGTGAATACAATGTAAGGTGCACATATGGCTGAATGAACACTTAATGTTGAATGAGAGTACTAATGGAAAATTGCCTACACTATCCACTCATTGTTAGATGATAAATTATCAATGGGCAAAATCCCTTAAGTATCACACTATATTATTTTACCCAGTGTCCATCTCAACAGACCAACTTGTAAAGTAATTCCATGTAACTGGAGGAGGTGTAGTACAACTTACTCTCTTGCTGTGTGTTGTGCTTTCTCCTTCTCACTAACCTGTGTTTGAAGGAACGCTTATCCCTTTCTAACTTGGAAGTAATGTTGAAGTTTCAGTTGGGTCAGATCCTGTAAGGGTGAAATGTCTTGGTGTGCAGATGTGTCATGACAGCTTGGTTCATCCAAGATATAGCCCTTTATTAGCAATGCTTCTCTCTCCTTCACTCGTTTTTTACCTGCTTGTATCCTGGAAGAGACAAAAGGGAAGCACTACATATAGATGAAAATCACTTCTGTCCAAACTGAAATAGCTGTGGAATTTGGTTTGTGGTTTTGGTGGGTTTTTTGGGTGTGGTGGGGTTTGGTCGTTGTGGGTTTTTTTGTTTTTGTGGTGTGTTTTTTCTGAAAGCCCATCAGCTCTAGTGAAGCTGCAATGGTCTCTCTAATTGATGCGGTTTTCTTTGTTCCCTTTAAAAATCAAAGATGATTTTAAAGGCTCGATCTTATGAAGATAATCAAATCTCTTCCCCTGGTTTAAAATCACTCTATCATCTTAATAAAAATAATTCATGTTATCACTGGTGGAGAGGATAAAATATGGAGTGGTTTTGTTTCCCACACTGAAACGCACCTGAACAGTTCATACTGGAGGCATTTTGTGTGCAGAATCATACACCGCTACATCCCTGGCAGCCTTGCCTGAGGACTTGGTGATTACTTGCTGAACTAGAGCTGAAGCACACTGACAGAACAGTGTGTATTACATGTATGCCCTGGGTTAGTATGAGTTGTTTTGGGTTGGTTGATGATCTAGCACCTCCTATTACCTTTAATAGACTCTATTAACAAAGTGTACAGGACTGGAAATGAGTAGGAGGAAGCTCAGTATAGGATAGTGCATAGTATGCTTGATTTTTAAATAATCATAACAAAGTGTCTCAAACACCAAAGCAATTTAAAGCATGTTTCTGATATCCTTTTTTTTTTTTTAATCCCCAGTTGGGACAGTGTTGGAATATGCAGTCTCTTTGTCAAGAGGAAGAAACTGACAGATGGCAGGAAGGAGTTGAGAGGTCCCGATGAGGCACAGATAAGCTAAATGAGTGGAACTGATGAAGATTTTGTTGATTCTGCCTTTATGAATGGCTGCTGTTCAAAGATGATTTAGTCTGGCCAAGAGTGACCAACTGGATTCTGCACTTGCTGCTGTACTGTGAAATAAGCCTTTGAATGCAGCTGCTACCAGGCTGCTATCACACTGCTTCCTTCTGTAGCTCCCAGGTAGGAGTTCACAAAAACACGCTGAAAAAGGTTTGGGATCATGGGTGCCAGCTTTGTGCAGAGCATCACTGTAGCAAGGGAGAGAAGGATATTATTCAAGTCATTGAATGCAAAGACCCCAAAAGAGCTAAATCTTTTTTGTTTGTTTGTTTTTTTAAAAAAAAGATTCAAAGCTATTCCATCTGGATCCTTAAGACGACTGGAACCTCTCACTTATGCTAGATAAATGCCAGGATGTCATCTGCTTATGGGACTTCCCTTCGTTATCCCAAGTATACAGCAGGAGTGGCTTCAGATTGAAATCTGGCCTCTATTTGATTTACATTTATACTTCATTCATCTCTTATTTTTGTGCAAGCATCCTGCCAGTTTTAAATGGGATGGCAATTTAACAAGTTCTGATTTTATTTTTAACCTTTCCAATCCCTCGATGTAGCGAAAGTATTGAAAAAATCAGTAATTCTGTAAAAGGAAAAGCTCTGTCAAACATGATGTCAGCACATCTTACACAGAACACTCTGGATGGATCTATGCTGTCTGACTCCCTGGTTAAGAGTCCAACTTAATGATAAAACTGTGCTTTTTCCTAACTGACCAGCTTGGATAGGGAAGAAACTAGGTATTTTCTTCTCATATAGCTTCTTGCAATCTACTTCTTGTCTTCTCACAAGACTACCTTCTGTGCCTCTGGTGAAAGATTAATCTTGGCACACCTATTGTTGAGTGCTCCATCACATAAGATCTACAGTGATGACAATTTATTAAGGCAGGAATAACTAGGGGCCCAGAAAGACTTAAAAACTGAGTAAGCACAGGCAACCTGTAGCTATTGTTAAAGTCTGGAAGATGGAAAACTGATCACTAAAGAAAGGATTTCATAGGTCTGGCTACAGCAATGGCTTGTGTCAAGTGTAACGAATTAGGTGGTGCTGCCTTAACATTTCAATGCATTGAATGTTTGGGGTCTTGCACACCAAAGCAGCTATACAGTAGTGCAGCCTGTCATGCTACAATGCAAACTCAAGTCTGTATGTTTTTAACACCAACAGAATAAAACCACTCAGCTAACCACTTGCACTCATTCAGCTACGGGAGCGCTGCGCATCAGATTCTTCCTATATTCTAGATACAGGAAGCAGGTAAGAACTGCTGCCTTAGTGTGCAAAAGGAGCCGATGCTGGCGCTACGAACAGGCAAGGGTATCGGTCCTTTTGCATATACCTTACTATCTTTTAGCAAAGTTGAGCAAATGAGTGGACAACTAGAATAATCTCAGAAACGTCCTCTCATAAATCAGTTTTACAAGAACCATACAAATAGTATGGGAAAAGGAATTTTCAGTTCAGGAGGCCCAGGAGCATATTTAATTCTCTCACACTGCCTGCCTCTGCTACCTACAGCCTAGGGGCCAGTCATGCGGTGGTGTCCTGTTCTGTATGCTTCTTCTGATTTGCACACATAAAATTAAACTGCCTCTTAAGCTACAACTGATATTCAGTAATAACTGTATAGGGATCGCTTCAAACTTTTACCTTAATGTGGCTTGTAAAGGGCATCGTATGGTGTACATATTCATAAAGATTGGTTGATCTAGTTTAGCTTATGTATATTGCAGCTCAAACTTTCATCCACTTACTGCTTACGAGAGCCCATTAACAGGTGCTTGACGGTAGCTTATCACCTGGAAAGGTGCTTAGTAGTTATTTGACAAAGTCAATGACAAAATAAACTTTTGCTGTCAGTTGCTGCAACTGTGACAATTAAATGGTTTCTAAAACCAGATGATAGTAATATTTTTAAATTTGAGGTAAAAATCTGTATATGCAAATGGTTAACTGGTCTAGCCTGATTATTGCTGTTGTGGGAGATACTTCGGCATAATCCAAACCCATATGAATGCCATTAACCAGGACCCATAAATTCAGAATAAGTTTCTCTGCAGTTCACATTGCCTCTTTGATCTTTCTCACTGCATATATATGTGCTAAACATAATTACAACTTTTCACTGATTAATAATAAAAAAATCAAAACCTCATTCAGACATGAGACTGTTTTATCTGATGCACTCAGCTTAAAATGAATTTGGAACATACTTACAGGTACAAAGGCTGCCCATGACCTTGAGAAGCTCATGCAAGGCAGAAAGGGTGGCCTTTCCTCTGAGATATCTAACTCTGCCTTTTTATCATGTCTGCTGGCTATCAGATAATGACTTTTCTCTTCTTGCATTGACATCCTTATTACAGAGCCAGAATGAATAAGATTGGATCACCAGCAGCCTGCAAATTGAGAATGTCACAAGCAAAGAGAATGTGGCTGCATAAGGGCTCAGAAAATAAATCTCTTCAGATGCTGTGGCTTTAGGGTATTATGTTGATGTCACAGCAGCATGCATAGGTGCTGGTTCAGATTAACAGGAAAAATCTTCCAATTTTCAGATCCATGGTCTATTTTATCAACATGATAAATACCATTGCAGTGAAACAAATTACTCTGGAAGTATAACAGCCCACTTTGTGATGGACAATATATATCTTCCCCTATTTTCTCATATACAAACAACTTTGAACTAATACAATTTTATAAGCAGGACCCGAACCTATTACTTTTTTTCAGAAACTCTGTATTAGGGCTTGAAAATAAGTATAATGAGAATCCTATTTTAGCCATTAAGGTATGAAGTTACCTTCATAAGCTCAGATTCAACTTGGGTTGGTAGTGACCTGACTGGGGCAAAAGCAGTATTTTTATTTTTTTTATTGTGAGAAACTGGCATTTTGGCACATAAGCTTCTCATACAGAATTTGGAAAAAAATGTATCAATAGAATAATTTTGCTATGCTCTCTATGCTGAGAGGGGAAAGGTTTGAAAAAATGTAATTGGCAGATAATTCTATATTTAACCTCAGCAGTCTGCTTGAACTGTGATCTATGTCTCGTGTCTTCCCCTTAGGAGAGGTGGAAGTCTATCTGAATTACGTCTAATGTGACCTAAAGAAGTAGCTATAGGTCAGATGACAGCACATGTAAGATGTAGCCCAGGCAGGAAACCTAATCTATATTGGAGGACAGAAACCCAAAAAAGCCCAGACTTTCAACAGAAAAGCTCCATTCTTACAAACTTTACTTTCCACCACCACAAAAAAAAAAAAAGAGAAGGCTGTGATGAAATCGTTCCTAGCTCTAACAGTAACAACGGATGAACAGCTGACTTGTGTTCTATTGCCTGCTATATGCATTTATGAATCTGTAAATCAGCTAGCTACTTCTGATTATTATTAAATTGGCTCAAATCTATGAGACTTTTTAAATTATGAAGTTTTGTATTTTCCTTGTGTTGCATTGAACTATTCAATTTGCTCTATTAACCAGCATCTTTCAGCAATCGTTAACCTGCTCACATGACTTGAAACTCTGGAAAAGAGCTAATAAAGGTGAAACCTGCAATAAAATTCTGAGAATGACTTACTAACTGAGCTTCAGGAGTCTCATCCATCTTATATATACCTTCAACATTCCTTCTAGAGTGCTTGTGGCCATGTGCTGCTTCTTATTTAGGGCTTTTCCTATCAAAATAATCCTATTTCTTTTTACATCCTTATCTCCAGTCTTCGACAGTAGTAATCTACTAGAAAAATATGTAGAGGAATGATTGACGTTTGCTGCTTAGAAAATAATGACAACTGAAATACTGATCTAGTTAGTTATGTAAGGAACTGGGTGCTAAGATAAAAATCCATTAACAAAAGCTGGAATCCAAAGATCTTTCTTTACAAGGTGACATATTTCTTTCTTTCAAGGTAACAAATTTTTTAAAAAATTAAAATGGTTTTGCAGTGGTGTTATGCACTTCCATATGAATTATGGTGCCACAGAGTATACAAAGCCTATAGTATGACTTTCATTATCATTTGTACCTGTAAAAGCCGCAACAGTATCTGCCTCCATAAATCATGGAGTTTTCTCGTACCATTAAGAAGCGATTTCATTCCCTCAGATTTTGTCTGAATAGGACTAGGACTTCTGCTTAGACAGCTGCAGGAATGCCAATGATAGCAAAATAGGTACTGATTCTTGGGACAATTTCAATCACCTAGTTTCTTTGTTGCTAAAGAAGCCACCAAATTCAAGGACCCCAAAAGATCTAAAGAAATTAAATTAGTCAAACATTACTATTTAAAAAATGGGGGAGGAAGGAGGGGAAATCACGTTCTTTGAAATTCTTATTGCTTACTATAGAAGACCACGTGGTTAGAGGACAGGTAAACTGGAGTACAGGACTTGTCGTACAGCCAAACACCATTTCATATATATGCTGTGTCTAGGGGTTGCTTGGTACATGTCATGCACTCTGCCCTCTCCCACATTTATCTTTGGCCAGCAGAGCTGAGTCAGACTTAAAGGAGAGAAGACTCACACCACTGAAGGCCTGGAAAAAGTAACTTTCCCCCAGTTGATAGGCAGTGGTGTTTCTCCTGGAGTAGCATAACATTCCGCTGCCTTGCCTATAAAGCTTATTTTATAGGTTCCACATCGTTCCTCTTTATGAATAATATGATGGTTTGCTCTTCTATTTGCAATGACAGAGGAAGGACTCTAAACAAACACGCAAAACCCCCCAAAACCAAGCATAGCCTTTAGGAAAGTACATTTATTCACCTTTGTATAAAACTGCAGTGTGTACATGCGTGTATTTTAAATATAAAATGTAATTTGCCCTTCAAGGCTAGTTTCAGCATAGGGTAAACACTGCTAGCTGCTAAAGATGAGGTTTCAGCATAGGGTAAACATTGCTAGCTGCTAAAGATGAGGTAGCCACACCTTTCTGTCTGCTGAGAAGTCAGAAGACATCCTGGGTTGTTACCCAAACAGAAGACATATGCTAAGAAGGACCGATATTTGCAGATGCCCTGAGAAACATCTGTATATACAGCACAATTTTCTCTCCAGGCAATTAGAAGTCTAGGCTGTGGCTATTCCTCCCTGTTCTTAAAACTAAGCTATTTACTATTTTCAAAGAGGATTTAAAAAGAGAGATTTTTAAAGGAAACAAAAAATGCAGTATGCATTGTTTTACATTGCTACCAAATGAGATTGAGTGAGAATAGAAAGATGCAGAGTAAGGTTAACCTTGGCTTAATCTGTGAGCACACTGTTTCTTAGATTAAACTCAGTTTAAATAACTATGTTATGGGAAAGTTGATTGAATTTTGAATTACAAAGATTTTATAAATCCTTTTGTAAAGAATGGTGTTGCATGTAGATTAGAACCTCTGTGATGCCCACAGAGCAACCTTGACAATGTCTTAACCTGGAATGCTGACTGTTTTTAAGGCAAGCTAGTTTTTGTGGCCTTTTGAACAAAAGGGACCAGAAATTGGTTCAGTTCCAGAAAATGTGTGCCTTGCAGGGGTCTGCATAATAATATTACCTAAATGAAAGCTCTTTGAGGGATACTGCCTGGAACAACAGGGAGAGCGAAATACCACCCAGCTTCCACCTTCTTGCAGTGTTCGCATCAGAGAAGTATGCTTTGTGTGCTTAGCCTAATGTTAAAGGTCACATACTGTTGTTCTTGCAGTTTATCAGGTATCTGTGATTTCATCTCTGGGCACAAGTTGCTATTTCAGATGAGGCAGAATGATTTTCTTTTGACTATTAACCCACTACTGCAGCACAAACTGACCCTTGATTGCTTCCTGAGCTCTGTTGTTTACTCCCAACGTGCCTGTATGCAAACCATCCTTCCTCTCTTACTTCTATTAATATTTACAGTGAAAATATGTCTGTTAAATAGTTCCCATTTACCCACTGGAGGGGAAAAAAAGAAAAGAATTTTTGAAAAAAGCTGTGGGATTCTTGGTGGAGAAACAAGTATCTAGGCTGATGTAAAATCCTCTTCTATCCCCTTTAAAGTTCATGGGCAAAAATAAGGAGAAAGATATAAACAACTTTCTAATAGTTATTTCTGCCCTGGTTATCCTGATCACACATGACTGCAAAGGGATTTTCATTTGCATACTTGCTAACAGCAAGGACTTTTACAACTGATGATTAACAAATTAAAATCACAAAAAAGAATCCCTTATTCAGTTTCCTCTTATTTGCCTTAAGTATTAATTTTAACCACACACTGGCAGATAAGAGTTATGTTGTTAGGCTCATAATGAGGCCAAGAGGGTTCACATGGTGTGGTTAGTTAAGGTATTTCTATTCAAATTAACTGAACATCTTTCTTCCCTACCAAAAAGGCATACATTACGTTGCAGTCTCACAACGCATGAGAATTCAGAATGCCCTTCAATATGAGGGCAATGTAAAGAGTCCACATTAGAAGAATTTATTGTCATCTCAAAGAGACTGCTAAACTTAGATATATAAATTGTATGCACCTGCTCTTACGTGGACTAATACTTGCATGAGATAGCTGGATAGGCTGCGACTTCAGTTCTGGTGCGAATACATGAACATCTTCAGTTTCGTAGGTGTAAACAGTCAGATTGAAAGACATTCAAAGATTAAAAGCAAGTTGAAAATTTATATTCTTTGCATTAGTAGGCAGTGAATTTTGTTCTGAAGAAACTGACAGCATGAAAATAGCTCCTATTTTATATGACAGAGTAGAAATGTAATGTGTAAGCTGGAGAAAAGTGAATGCTATTCTGAGAAAGGCTTATTCATGGAAATGATGTAGCACTGAAAGTAGTAAGGGGGGAAAATGGTGTTCCAGCGTCACTAGAGAAATATCAAATCCTAGCAAAATACAATGGGATACGTGTCATCTGTGCTGGACACTATCTTCATCATGACCTTGCAGTTAAAGACTTGGGGAAAATCCCTTACAGCAGCAGTAGAGTCACAGAGCCTTGAACGGTAGTAAAATCTTCGCCTTTCCTTGTGAAAAGGTGCTACAGCTCTTGGAGGGCACCATGTAATAACAACCATGATCAAACCCCAGGGCTGAAAATCACATTTTCCCCCAGTGATCCCCACAGGTGACTTGTCCAAAGTCTGGTGAGACACATGGCTGCAACCTGAGGTCTCCACCAAAGATCACCAGTGTGCATAAGTGTTAGCTGAAGGAGCAAACCAAGTGAATGCTAAGACAATATGGAAGCCTTGAACTTCAATTGCTTAAGCAAGAGCAATGCAATGACTAATTTCCTGAAATTGAACAAAAATAAGCTTAGAAAAGGTGGTTGTTTCCTCTTTAAAGCTCTTGTGCTTTAATGTAAACATGAACTCCTGATGGTTATTGTAACTGGAAAGTGACACATGTAAAAAAGCAGATGAGCCTCATGTTAATAATTAAGAGACTAACAGTAAGATTTTGACCTGCTGTACAGACAAGATGTAACATCAGAATTACCCTATTGCCTCAAAGCCATTTTGAAATACTATGTTACCTTGGAGTAGCAGGTGAACAGCTACTTCTTAGAATTTATAAAACTTAACTGTACTGGCAAACTGCCTAGCTAGAATGGCAATGGGACATGGGTACTTTCTTGATTGTTTGTGGTTTTGTTTTTAATTTTTATTCTTTAATCCAAAGTGCCCACTGTCCTGAAGCTTGAGGCAGAACATTACATGGGAAAGGTTTGAAATCTCTGCATGTATCAAATAGTTCATTTAACTCCTCATTCTCGTCTTGTACATCACTAGGTATCTTTTGAGGGGTCTTAATCAAGAGTGGTAGGAGTGTCTTGAAACCGTACTGCAGTGATATGTTGTTCATGACTTGGAGAAGGGAGAGGTCCTGCCTTCCATTGTAAATTGGTATAGGGAATGTGGTTTCAAGTTAGATGTGGGGTTTTTTTGGTTTGGTGGTTCTTTTTGTTCGTTTGTATGTGGTGTTGCTTTGTGGTTTTTGTTGTTTGCCATGTTTTGGGTAGGAGGTGTTGTTTTTGTTTTGGGTTTGTTGTTTGTTTTTTTTTAAGTTACTGGAGATAAAGGGACAGATTGCAATTCTTTACCAAGAAAGGTATAAATGCTATGCAAAAATAAAATCCTATTTGAGCCCCTGCCTCCTTCTAGATAGCTTCTTCATTGGTATTAATTGGAGAAATGTGTGAGAAACGTTAACAAGGAAAATCACTATGTTTTATGAAGCTACACCTACAGCTTTATAATGTTCAGGATGTGCATGTTGTCCTACTACTAAAGGTTGTACTGAACATTATATAGTGCAGGGACTTTCACTTTAGATCCTCTGATCTCCCTTGTGCTGACAGCATATAAGAAATGTCATGCCGTTTGGATTATTAAAATAATTGATGTATTCATATTTACTGTGTCACTTGTTAAGACTATCTTGCTAAGTCCTTCTGGGGATGAGATCACAGATTTTTTTAACTAGCAGCTGCTGTATAGTTTCCTAAAATACCAGATTTTTAGGGTTGGGCCAAGGAAGACAGGGTTGATGATAAAAACAGATGGCCTCATTGCTAACAATATACCTGAGCTTGCAAGCACTGAATGCTTGTGAAGGTGTGGGCAACCTTGTTGATTCAGGAAGTGCTAAAACTCTTTGGTGAGCTTTTTGGTTCTGAAAGGAAATTCACTGCACCTGTTCATCTCCTGTGTTATTTGGAGATAAACCCTGTCTCTGAAAAAAGATTAGAGATAGCCTAATAATGCATGTGTTTATTCCTCATGTTGCCCTTTATCAGTGTTTGATTACCCAAAAGCTCTGCAATGAGAAACATACATATCAACCTTAGAAAATTACTGTGACTAAAATAAAAAGTAATGAGCAATGTATAATGCATTAATTTACAATATTTGTCAAGATGATTACAGACTGTATGAATTATGGTCCTATTTCCTCTGACTAATTTAGCACAAGATTATTTTTTTTCACTCTCTCACTGACTGAGGTAGATATCACTGATGAAGCACTGGTACCCTGTAATTTCTTTTGTACTACTACTACTGCTCTATCCGAACAAGTCATCATCACTACCCGCTCCTGAATCATTATAGGAGGAATCAATACAGTGTCCAGTCAAATTATCTTGTGCACTGGCTTAGTTATCTGCTTATTTCTCCATTATTCACAAACATGAAATTACAAAGAAGCAGACGCTTCACAAAGGTAGGATTCCAAATGATGTCAGTAAGATGTGCTGGGGGAATGCTGTCTTTTTCAAAAGTGCACTCATACCAGTTTTACCTGTACAGGTTTAATGTATATGTATAATCACCATGGTATGAGATCAGGTTAACTACTCATCCACGCAAGCATCTGTAAGTTAGAAACATAACTATAATAATTTGCAAGCTTACTGAATTAGATTTGAAATACACTTTAATGGTTGTATTTTGTCAATGAAGTTTTTATTTTTCTCAGCTGGAATTTTGGCAAATTGGTTTTGATCTTAATTTTTTTTTATAAACTCTAAAAGCAACTTTAAGCAAAGAATTCTAACTTCAAGGTTTTTGCTCGTCTTGAAGTAACAGTTTTTTATGCTAATTAATATGTTCCTGTAAAGACAGTACACTTAATCTTTGTTCTTGGTATTGGATTACAAAAATAAATGTGGAAAAAAGGTGCTTGAATCTTGGAATAAGATGTAGTTGATCTCTGTCACATTTGCTTTAGATGCCTTCTTTAGGGTCACCATTCCTTCCTGAATGGAAGGAGGAAATCATGGATGAGATGGTAAGGAAACTCTCATCTGCTAGAATGGGATTTTTCTTTTCAAAGACCACTTGCACCAGTTGTTCCACTAAGCTTTGTCCAAATAAAAATACATGCGACTTATTTGTCCTAGTAGTTAACACTGAAGAGCCAATGAAAACTCTAACATCCCTTCCTTCTGCTCCAGCACCTTGTCTCTGCTCCTTGCACAGAACAGCTTGCTTAGGGCGGATAGGAAAAAGATGCAGCAAGTTTAGTCACCAGCCTGTTCAGTTAGGTGAATGACTGGGTAAAAAGGATTAGTTGTCTTATCGCAAAAAAGCAGTCCTAGCTGCAGTGTGCAATTTGGGGCTACGGGTTTGGGAGAGAGGAACGGGTTGCAGCCATGGACCCTTTCAGTATGAATATACCATTTGTATGGAGCTTCTCTCTATGGTAGAGATGTGGTGACATTTGTGATGGATGTCTTTGAATTAATGGAATATTTCACTAGTCTTATTTAATCTATAAACACTGTCCTTTGGATTCTTACTCAAGATAATTTAATATGAATACATTAAACCCATAAAATCCGTATTTGCCTCCTACAAATGTATATATACATATATTATCACAAATAGTTGCTGTGCTATGATCCCAAATCAAGATTAATATGAAATCAGTTTGCCTAATGTCAGCCTTCATCTTAGCTTTCACTTATCATCCTTTAATAAAGAGCTCTTCTCACTCTTGTTGGCAATTTCTACTGATAAAATTAAGCGTTTTTTCACTGCGACCTAGCAGACTGAAGCAAGGTTTTCATGTTTCTATAAAGTGATAGGAGAGATGCTGACTTTAAGGCATGTTTTATTTCCATTTGGTGAGTACCAGTTTGCCCATCTTTCACAACTGCAGAGGAGACAAGCTTCTAACCCATCTCTTCCCTTCTGACTTGGATGAAACAACCATTAAAGGGAGCGGACCAAGTGCAGAACTATCCCCATGTAACTCTGATGCTGCAGGTGCCCCATTTTTCTAAGTAACGTGTGGCAGGGCATTGTGATGCCCTATGTAACAGGTCAGATGGCTTTTGGTGGGTTACAGAAGGAAAATCTATGGACTTTTGTTAGGATAAAACAGTGCCTTACGCAGTGTGGAGGACATGGTGCCTGCTGGACCTTGCAGTGCAATGGACAGCTACGTGACTGGAAATACACTGCCTAAGTATCCAACGTAGCTTTTTCTGTCCCAGTAGAAAAGATGATGTATCAGGAACTTGGCATCCAAAGTCTAAATGCTTGCTCCCTTTTCAAAGGGAAGGCATGTTGTTATTGCTAAAGAGTAGCTAGCATGTTACCCACCACCGAATCGTTAGGATGTTGGCATCTCTATGATGAGACAAGTCAATTTCTCAAGCACCGAACAATAAGCTGTGCACAATTTTAGCACATCCAGACTGTGACTTCTTCTTTTGGCTTGTTCAGTGATGAAATCCTGTGCCGACTTCTATTAGTACAAGTATGATCCAATTTTGTCAGAAGAACACTTTATTGTGTGCCTACTGAAAGGCCAGCAGTGTTCAAATTGCATTGCAGTCTTCTGAGGACAGAAGGTTGCACTGAGGCTGTGAATTGACACACTAATGCATTGAGTAGAGCAGCGTTTTAATCAAATGTGCTCCCGCGCTTTAACCGAATGTGTTTCGTAAGTCAACAACCAAAAGGGCAATACCTTAATTCTGCTCTGTCTTGAATTGACTTGTAATTTAATTTAAACCCAACTGACACTTTCTGCAGCACATAATCTATGTCCAATGCTCTGTGTTAAGTCACGTTCTAATTCTGCATATTTCTCCTGCACTTTCTGTGACCTGTGGAAGAGGGATCAATTACCAGCACACTGTTTCCTTAAGCTGAGCAATTTCTTTAATGAATATTACACGGGTTATGTGAAGATAGAAAATAGGAAAAAAGAGACCTGCTATGGAACCATGGTTCATGGGTTTGGGTTTTTTTTTTCATGATGCTTTCATCTCTTCTGCAGTGGGGATTACTGTGCCATTTATTCTTTATGGTGAAAGTGTGGCACTTACATATGTTAGATTTTTTTTCATATTTTGCTTTATCATTCCTTAAAAAGTTAAAAATACAAGTTACATTCCTGACTATCTTTGTGTATTTTATTTTTATCCTGATGATGTTACCTTTCTCCAGACAACAAAAATCATGATTTTGCATCATACCCATCTTATTTATACATTTTTATCATCAGGTAAACTTGCTGTCTTTCTTGTTAACTCATGGTCCACAGAGTATTTCCAGAAAGGGGTTTCTGTAGTACTTCACGAAGCCTGCGCTGCTATCTCCAGCATAGTACTTGAGGCAAGAAAACATCTGGAACCCAACAAAAGCTTGTGGACTGACCTTGCTGTATCTTACTGAAGTGATGAATCTGTCTTGTATTTTCACTGACTGATCTCTTTGTTTCTGTATTCATTAGTAATTCTACATGTTTCTGCTGTACTGTATTGTATACTATATTCCTAGTGGTGAGACTCCTGCAGCAAAATATGTGTGAAAGAGCTGGCACAGGGATGCACACTTTATTCTCTTGGTATTAAACTAGTTTCAAGGAAGAGAAATGCATCTCTGCACTGCTGACACTGAGCCAACAGTTTCAGTCTGAGAGGAGGAAAGAGAATAATGATATTTGTAATCCCCTGCTAAATGCAAATAAGTTCTGTGTCTCTTTCTTCTGGAGATTGCTTCCCTGAGTCAGTGGAGTTCATTTACATTTTGGTGACATCTACAAGAATTTTGCCAACACAGCTTATTACTGCAAACATTGTGTCAGTTCTGACATTTCTCTTTCCTGGGAGAATCCCCAGAATGGCTGTTTCTGTTCTTAGTAGCAGACTTGCGGCTTCGCTAGCAGAGGCACGCAGAAAGCAATGCCAGCCTTAACCATTCCTGTTCCTCATCTGGTAGAGCACCGTTCCCTGAGTTAAGCCACCACAGCCTTTTACGGCCATGGTGTGAAGCACACTGTGAATAAAAAAAAACTTCCCCACAACCATTTTATTCTGGAAGCAGAAATTGGCCCTCTGATCTTGCTTCTACAGCAGACACAGGATTTGTCCCCAGGTCTTGTTTCTATATCAGGGGCACGAACAACAACTACATCGACACAACTCAGGAGAGCCATGCTGCAGTAGCGTGGCTCTCCTACGAACACCAAACAGGCATGTAATTCAGTTTCAAACTGATCCAGCACTCCTCAGGCTAGACAACTGAATCCATGGAAAACAAAGGCTGTCCCTGTAATTGAACTAAAGGGTGTTATAAAAGGATGCTTAATTCCCAGCAAAGAATCTTCTTCCCACGTAACTGCTACGGCAAGTGCAGCATTACAAAGATGGTGAAGGACTTACTAGCGTTTTAGGCCACAAGCATCATCTAAGTTAGATCCTGAACTCCTTAGTCTTCCTTTCAAATATCACTGGTTTGTGTATTTCTCTGGCTCTCCCATGCAGAAGGATTGAGGGGATTACTTCTACTTCTTTCCCTGGAGAAGGATGTCATCAGGGTTTCATTCGTTTATAAACATCATTTACTAGTTTTGTGAACTGCTGTTGTTTGAGAGTCTCCAGTGATGCTTAGATAGATCAGGAGACTATTTTGTTGTCTACCACTACATATTTTTCCCTACCCTGCTTATGTATTTATATGTAGTACACATTTATTTGCCACTTTTCTGTCTGGAACAAAGCCTGGTGGCTATAAACACTTCTCTTGCAGTGTAATGATATGAACAAGCCTCTTCTGTTAGCCACTCAGATGAAACCAACCAAATTATTTCAGTCATGACTTACAGCATATTTGAATTTAGGATTTCAAGGAGGCTTTGTGCCCCCTGGCCCTGGTGACTGTTTTCTATTTGCTCTGTATTTTTCATCTTATTCTCAATTCTACTGCATATAGTGTTTCCCACTAACTCATGTTTTGTAAAGCTAATGTAGCAAAAAGCTGGATTCTGATTATTATTTATAAAGAAACTGTGGACAAAGAAGTTAGGCCTCAATTCAGGAAAGTGCTTATGTGCATACTTTGTGCACTGTAAAAGCATTCTTGATTTTATTCACATAAAATTTTCCAATTCAGGGAGCACTGAGACGCACGTTCAAAAAATGTCACTGTTTTACTTACTTACACTGTGGGAACAGTATTTGCCTAGCTGATAGGGTTTTTCTTGTCTTGTCGTTTTGAAAGTTTTTATTGTAGAAGTGTTATAATAAAAAATCAGCAAATTATTTTAAAATAGCTGTTTCTGAAACTCATAGATTTCATATTACAGATGCAGGAAAACGCCTATCAAGTAACTCTAACTAGGTTATTTTCTTGTCTGTTTGCAGGTTTACAGAGCAGGCTTTGGCAGGCTGCCTTGACAGAAACTCCCCTTCTAAACCTTAGCTTCTCTTCCTGAAAAGAATGCAACCAAACAAAGAAATAATTTAATACATTTCAAAATATAACAATATTACTGATCATTTCTCATTACGAAAATAGACTAATCATTCTTTATATCCTATCTAATAATTTAGTATTATTATCTCTACCTTGAAAATAGCTGTATTTAGCAGAATTAAGCATTTTCCAAATTCGCAGGGCAAGGAGGGGTTGTAGTCAGAATGACCGTCCCATTTCAGGAAGAACTGACACCGGCATCTTTGCTTGATAGTACCTGATCATACCCCTTTCTTACGGGTACTGATTTCCATAGCCATTCCTAATTTCTCTAGCTAGGAGACAAAGGATGCCAGAGCCATGCAGCTTTTTATGCCTTTTATGCTCACTGTATGCCAGAATTGGATGCTTAGTTGTTATTTTCTTGACCCTCTATTCTTCTTAGCTATGTGCTTATGAAATGATAAGTTGCCAAATTAAAGATGCATAATACAGATAAAAGTTCTGCTCTAATTAACAGAATTATTTGAGGGCTATTTCATTGTTCATTTGTGCTTACAAAAGTTGGTAGTATGTGAATAGGATTTTTATATCAGGCAAGATTAACAAATACTGACCCTCGGCAGGCAGTACAATATGCATTAAATGAACCTTAATGTCAGCAAATAAGAGAAAAATCTGCTGAATAAACATAATAAACCTGGAAGAAGCAGACTTTTCAAATTAATCCTTAGAAACGATAAATAAAAGTTGTAAGAGAAGAGGATATTGTTGTCATTAGTTTTGATAATCCAGACTAAGGTAGTACATGAAATTTAGAAACAACTCCAGTAACAGCATTGTTGTATGTAACAGGCTGCATATTGTTGTAACAAGGAAAGAGTAGATGGTAATGGTTTGGTTTGGGTCCCATCATCCCCCCCCCCTTTTTTTTTTGGATGCTGAAGTCGTTTTCCTAATAAAGAAGCTTGTATTATAAAGATATTCCTGAATACAAGGGATCTCATTCTGTTGCCCCATAAGAGTGTTAGGTTGCCTATAATACAGCAATTTCCAAAGCTGACAACTATAGTTATGTACGTTTGCTAGGTGAAGAAGCTGAAGGTGTAGAAGGAAGATGATATGACTCCTCAGGAAGAAATTGGCAGACACAGGATAGACCGAATCTCTTGAGTCTGGAGCTCTTTCCTGTAAGATAGTGCCTCTGACATGCCTTTCATTTGGGTTTCCTTCAATGGTCACTAAAACTAGGTTTTCCTATCTAGTTCTGTGGTGTGTAACAGAAGCACACAGATAAGAGAAACTATGCACCCACTTTTGGAACTTCACTTTGGAGCTTCTTTTAGGAATCAATGCTTTCTAGCTCTCCCATCTGGGCAATAGCAAGAGATGGATGTATTTACACGGCAGGTGTAACTTCTAGGAAATCACATTCCTGAGTACGTGTCTGTCTCCACTGACAATCTAGAGAATGTAAACCTGTACTCAGAGGGTCTGTATACCTTCCCTGAAACTCTTTATAAGGACTAGGAGAAGCCTAGATACAAATTTGCAAGGAGATTGTGAAACGACAAATTCCTTTTCCTCAGTTGGAGTTACTTTACAAGGCCATCTAATGCATTTAACTTGGACTGAATGGAAACAAAAGAATGCATTCATTGGGTTAAACTTTAATATTTTCAGTGACTGTTGTCATTCTGTCTCAAGCGCTGTTATGTTCATGTAATACTTGTTTAAATAACAGTACCGTGCCTTCCTTGAAATCTGCTTTTCTGACAAGAATTGTCCAAAATCAAATTCTGTATAGTATTCAAACATACTTTCCTCAACAGTCTCATGACAAGATCATGTTAACCATCCTGCTTGACTCTAGGCAGGATTATCTAGAAAGAACTTTCTGTAGGCAGGATTACCTATGTGACTTTATATAAAGCTGCACAGAGTGATGGAGATTATTAATTCAAATGGCCAGCGGTACTTAACGGAAAGGCAATCTGTGGGGTTATCTGTGTTTCTCTCAGAACAAACATAAGCCTGGCTCCTGTTAATATGAGCCTTAAGTAAAGTCTTTGTGACAGAGTTATTTTAAGTTTTTGTGCAATGTTTAATTACTTCAGTAATAAAAAGAGAAATATCAAGTGGCATAAAAGACACTTGATTTTTTTGGTATGAAAGACTCCAGTCACGTAACCCTTGGAAGCGGCAGCAATGATTGCATGGGTTATGACTGTCTTTAACTTCAGTGGGCAAATTCTTTGGTTCCCATGAAAACGCATGTTTAAATCTGAAGCAGAATTTTAGCCTTTAATGCTATTTTCTCATGGTTTCATGAAAGTCTTTAGATACAGCTTTAAAAAAAAAAGCACATAGGTAATTTGAGACACTAATAGATAGCTAAAATCTTTGTATGCATGTAAGCTTCTATGCTAAATGGTTGGCTAGAGGACTGGAAAAAGAGTAGGTGAAGGCAAGTACATCTTAAGTGCTACAGGTCAACACTATTTAGCTGAGTATATTTTCTGAAAAATCTATGGTTAACCCTTGAGCAAAGATTATACATTTTATTTCTTCTTACAGCAAGGGAAATACTAGCTTGTTTTCTCAACTGGAACAAATCCACACATTGCTTCTCAGGGCACCTTCCCTTGAGTACATGCAGTACAATGCTTTTGTTAGGACTTAGCAGTGGCTCTACTTCTGATTCAAGAGGATTTAACAGTGAAAAATCACCATCAGCCAAGGTAACAAGAAAGAAAAAGGGGGAGAAAGAGAGAGGAAGAAAGATATATTAAAGCATTTTCTTCCATGTGCTGATTCTAGTTCACTGATACAGGAAGGAATAGGCAAATACATTCATACTTGAAATACACTTTAAATAGTTCATATTCTTTATCATTAAGCTGAATTTCATGGTAGCTGCACATTAAAGTACTTTCATGTCAGTGTTTTGCTGCTTAAATGCTAAAATCAAGCTCTCAAAGTAAGCTAAGGAAGTAACTATTTTGTCTCTGAAAGCCAAGATAACTGTGGCAGGTAAAAATTAACTGAATTGTGGGGACTTATTATCCTGCAATATGAAACTAATTCCTCTTTTTTCTGTCTATGTTAAGGTACCTGTCTTATATATGGGTGTGCACACATCGCCTATTGGTAAGCATATACTGTTGGTTGTGTAAGAATCATCTCTGAGTGCATACACATAGCTTGTCAAGCTGTTGTTGATTACTGTGATGCCATAAACAGCCTTTTAGGAACATCAGAGCTACGGCTCAACACACCAACTGGTAGTGTTAGTCATTGCTTATGTGACCGTAATGCCTAGAAGCCATGGTTAGCAAAGTGGATGTGTGAGGTGCAACAGAAAGAACAAAGATTCCTTTCTCTCAGAACTTAGCCTGCATTTGTCTTGTTTGGCTCATCACTTGACGCTTTCCCTGCCAGAACTAGTGTATGGTGTGTGGCAATAGCATGGATGCCTTCCATCTTGTGGCAATATGCTAAATGTATGATGGAGATCTCTCCTGGAATACAGCACAGCGTCACTGGGAATTTCACTCTTACTCTCAGTAGATACTGTGGATATTGATTTTTAGGACCCAGTATTTTCCTTCTTCCCTTCCCTGAGAATTCACTTTACTGTGACTAGCTGCAAAGCTTTTCTTGTACATGCCTAGGTCTGAAAGGATGTGTACAATACTATAGCCTGTCTTTCCTTTATAACGACCATTCTGTGCGTAAGCCCCCCTTTTCACTGTCTCAGATAGGAAACACTGAATGTCTCTGCCATTTGCTCATAACTGGACAAGTAATAATGTCAAGAGTTCTAGTGTGAGTGGACTGCCCACAATAGTGAGGGATATCCTCATAATACTATGGCCTCATTCTTGTCTAACAGCAGTGGGCCACCAAGACATTTCACTGAGCTCTACAACAGTAAATTTGGTATAATATGGTTGAGAAAGAGCTGTCAGTTTTGTTTTTTCCCTTTCCTAGATATTTATTTCTGAAGTGCTTTCTTAGCATCTCTTTCCTTTGCCCTTCCCATTTCTGAGATCCTGCATAACTGACACAAAGCAATCTCTTATTCTACATGAGTACTGAGACCACATGATAGTGGGTACTGGTACAGGGCGCCCCTGTTATAGACAGTATTGTATCTTATTTTATAAATGCTAGAACAAAGGGTTCTCATTTTATTCCCTCCCAATGCCTAAGTACGTGAATCCAGAATATTAGGTTAGGCATTAATGACACAGTGGGCAGGAGGTGATTTGGAAGTCATTTCCCTTTCACTCTGTCATTAGTCTGCTTCCGTGGTTGATGTACTGCCACTGTTTTAAGAAGTTGATCTCATACATTCCCCTTAGTTACTGACAAATCCAAAAACCCCTGGAGCAAATGTACATGCACAGTGAGCATGTATAACAGACTGAAGAACTTGGCCATTTATTCCTCTGTTTAAAGACAAAAGGCTTTCTCAAACAAAAAAAACCAACTGTTGGACAAATAAACTTCTAAGTGGTACATTATGGAAAAGCTTTTTTTTAAAACTGCACAAAGCACAACCCTCCATGCTTTTGGGTTCTATAATCTGAAGTTGAGTTTATTTAAAGGTCTGAATACTCACGTCAGGGCTGCTAGTTTAAACCTAAGTACCATCAGAGAGGATCTAGCCCAGTCCAAAGCAAAAAACCACCATGCTTCTGTGATGCATTTTTAGGAACTCTAGTGTTGATAGAAATGATTGACCACTTTTCGGATTGATGGGATAATATTCTTGGGGCAACAGGAAAGACATCCCTTTTACATCCGAGGGAATGGCATGAAGCTGTATCAAGGGAGATTTAGGCTGGACATCAGGAAAAGGTTCTTCACCGAGAGGGTGGTGGGGCACTGGAACAGGCTTCCCAGGGAGGTGGTCACTACACCGAGCTTGGCTGAGTTCAAGAAGTGTCTGGACAACACTCTGTCATCTGCTCTGATTGGGCTGGTCCTGTGCGGAGCCAGGAATTGGACTCGATGATCCTTCTGGGTCCCTTCCAACTCGGGATATTCCATGATTCTACTTTGGTGGCTATATTTGATCCCCGTTCTTCTGGGTGACTGTTCTATTAATTAATAGCTGAGATTGAACTGGTGTTTCATTCCAGCTTTGCCAAATGAAGTTGCATGCGATCAGCTTCCCTGGGAGTCCCTGTATAGCTGCAGTCTCAAAAGCTGATGTCAGATTTGCCAGTGAGTAGAAACAGCTAAGTACCTAAGTCCTGGCTGTAGGCATTTGCTGAGGAGAAAAGCATACTGCTTTTCAGAAGCACCTGAAAAGGTTCTCATTTTCCAGTTTGATGCATGTTGATGTAGGTTTGAAAGTAAAATTACTGAACAGATTTTTCATCATGGTTCCAAAAGATACATGCGTTCTCTATGGTGTATGTATTGTGTAACCACTAGTTGTCATATAGAAGTAGTACTATTACTGTTGTTTCAGTATTACTAAAACTTATCTTGGGTTTCTAGAAAGCAAGAGGCAGGGGAAGGAAGTGGAACAAAATTAAGATAGAAAAAAGAAAAAGCAAAACAAAGTAAGATAGTAAAGCACGTTATCACCACTGAAAGTCTTTTTGGACTTTGATACACATTCCTTATAATGAATTTAAGAAACAGACTTCTGCATACTATGTGGCAGTATCACCAGCTGCTTAGCAATGTAATTAATTGATCCTATCACAAAAGTGCTTTGCTAATTACATATCATGATTTTCAGTTTCTGTAACTAAGAATAACTTTGACATGGGCTGTTTTCACAGACAACCCAAATATGGATTTATTTTTTTTAATGCTGAAATTATTTATTTGTAACATGATTAAAAAATGGGAATTTTAATCTGTCTATATACTAGCTTTACATTGTGATTTATGATGAAAATGATAAACTTCCACTCCAATGGAAACTTATTTCAAAACATCTGTTTAGCATCCCTTGAGGCATTTTTAGTCAAGGCCATCAATACCATACTGGATGGCAGAAACTTGGATGACAGCTTTTCTTCGCATTTAAAAAAAGTCCAGACAACAGCTGTCTTTTTTCCTCCACCTTTCCAGTTAATTCATTATAACTACAGGTAGTAATAGGCTCTATTTCCCGCTCATAATGCACACTCATAAATACACAGACAGGTGATGACATTGCTGATTACCACCATTTTGATTCAGAAAATATTACGTCAGCTTTTGTCCTTGAAGAAACGGAATATTAGGAGAAGATAAAGATTTTCACTGGTAATTTGTGTGCATGACTGTGGCAGAATGCAGATGTGGCCATACACTTTTTTACTAGTGATAGTTTGATAGCTGTTGTTAAACAGTTTAAGTGACTTAATGCCACTTATCAAAAGGGTTTTAGGTTGTTGAAATACTCGTATGAAAATAAACTTATATACGTGTATGTAAAAAATCCTTTTCAAGTCAAGAAAGTGACAACCGCCACGTCTCTGAAAACATCAAAATAAGAAAAAAACATTCTTGTGGGATAGATCTATTTGCATTTTTAATCAGTTTCCTTAAACAGCATGATAAATTGTCCAAGAACACACAAAGTAATGGATAAGCTGCATGATTGAGACAAGCTTTAAAGATGTACACTACTAATGCTTTAACAGAAAAACATGCAATAAAAAACCCTAGACTTCCTTCTTGGGGTGGGTTTTTTTTTTTAATGATGTATGGACTTCATATGCGGTAGATGGAAGTTTTTCTTGGCCAAAATAAAATCAAATTTCTCAATGGAGATGCCACTAACTGTAAAGTAAATGTAACAAATTTAAGATGAGAAAGAATAATGGTAACCAATATGTAAAAGCCTAATATTTTTATTCATGCTTTATGGCTCAAGGGCTTAGTCCTTTAAATGACTGTTGCTTTTCGAGGGCATCACAGGTGCTTGGATTCCGCCAGGAAATTCTGAAATGTGTTAGGATGAAATAGACTGAATGAACTTAAGTATTTTCTAACCTCTAGGCTCAGTGTTTAGATTACAAAAGCAGAAAGTTAGAAATAAGAACAGTAAGTAATTCAAGTGGAGTGCCTCTATCTTGCATATATATAGAAAGAAAAAGATGGTATTTATATATATATATAGACCTCCCATATACATATAATATTACCTATAGAGTACTTGCAAAGGGATTTTTTTTTTCTATACACAAGTACTTTTTTCATTTAGCCACATGTTCAGACATGACTTCCCGATGGAATGCTTACTGCCCGTGGAAATCTGTCTGTCAGCTTTTGAATTCCATCTAGCTCTGCCACTGCCTTGTCCTTTATTATTAGGTAGCAGTGCTATTCTGGACAGTGTGAGCCTGAAGGAAATGATACACCAGATCTAATTGCATAGTCATTCTGTGTAGATTTTCTGTTGGTGCTGATCTTCTAACAGGTCACGCTGTTATTCAGCAAAATCAGCAACACATGGTAGAGGTGCTTTGGCACTCGTCTCGTCTGAAACATCGCTGTGGCTGTGAAGTATATATGAAGTGACAGATGTTAGTGCCTCGCTGGGTGACACTCTGCTCTCAGGTTCATGTGTGAACAGCAAATCAGTCTTTCCATTGAAAAATAATGAATTTTTCCTCTAGGCAATTTCCGATTTGTGTGCACTTCGGTAACCATTGCAAATGATCTGTTGGTTTTGTGTTTTTTGAGCTCTTAACTACTGTAATGTGTTCAGAGCAAACCTGTCACTGTTTGACTCTCTTGTCAGCTGCCATTGCTGTAGATTTTTCTTATTAGCACAGAATTGACAGCTTTGCATTTAGAAAAAAATATGTATTTACATATATCAAAAAGTTTGTTGCCACTTACTACTTTATGCACACCTTTAGAGAAGGACAGAAAATAATGCATGCTTATGTGTGATGTAAATTGCTGAAAGGTTGCAATGTGATCCAGGCAAGATGCAAGACCATCTAAACTGACGTGTTCCCATTAAATCTTCCATGACCATGGCCAATATGTTTTCTCAAAGGTAAAAAAACAAACCACATGCCTAGCTCTAATCTCTGTTGATTAGGTGAGGAATTAAGAGCATGACAACCTGAGGTCTTTCCTAAATTCAGGTCTTCTGTGTCCTCCCATGCATGTTAACTGTAGCCCTTCTGAATTGTCAGTTACAAACTCATAATCTTTCGTGCTCCATGGCTCTGACCTGAATCCTGTTTGACTTAATGGACTATGATCAATTCTACAGTTGCATGAGTGCTTGAACCTCGCTGTAAAGCCAGGTACCAGGTTGTGACAAGCGTGTGTCTGTAGACTGAACAGTTGGTGTTGAGGGCCTGCAGTCTATACTATGCGTGTTTCAGAGGGTTTTACTTCGGATTAGCTCTACCTTGCCTCCACGCATCTGAAAGCCCATTAGAGGATGGAGTGTACAAGGCTCACTCCTGAAACCATTTTGTTGTTTACTTTAATGTGAAGTGTATTGCCAGTAGCTGTCAATCTGTTCTCCCTGTTGTAACTTCCGGTCATTTTGCAAAATTGCAGCTATGTTCTTCTGTGTAGTGTTGTGTTAACTAAAAACCCCAAGGCTAAAAATATTTCTGGCAAGTAATTAGTGACAGCAGTATGTGATCCATCCTACTTGTACCATGTAGAATAGAAGTCTAAAAGTAATTTGCCCTCTTAGATGTTGCTAGTTACAAAATTGGTATGTAAAAAGGAAGGTTTCAGAGTTAAAACTGTAGCTTGAAATGAACAAGTAAACATAACAAGCAAAAAGTAGGAACAGAAAAAGCTGAGATGGTTACATCAACAAGTTTGCTAGTAAACAGCACTTGCTGGGATTACAACACACTCTTGTTCATCAGAAATCCCCCAACTCATCTTTCAATTTTTCTGGTCCTGAAACAAATGGCTAAAACTATCTGCACTGTTTACACATTTACCCTATGACTCCTTTAAATGCACTGGATATATCTGACTTGACAGTAATTCTTACTTCTTCCCTGCCCAAGTATTATTTTAATCAGCTGGCAGTTTGTTTGTTTATTCGCATTAACATTTCCAAATGCAGAGTGCCTGGCCAGCAGTCACTGCTCTGCAGAGCTGCCAGTGTCTAATTGTTTCTGGCAATGGCGACTGCCTTTTTTAATTTAGGCTTTTTTTTCCCCCCTTCTCAACTGGCGTTTCAGAGCAGCAGCCTTCACAATACATTAGCTTAATGCATTTTGAGCTCGACCAAATCTTCCATTCCCACTACTGTTGCTATTTGTCTACTATTCTGCTTGAAATCAGCATGCAGTATAAATTATTTAGACATATGAATAAATAAACCTTTAAATATCCATATCCTTGCAACAGTAAAACCAGATCAAATATAATGTTCAGAACAGTACATTGCTACAAACACTGATTCGGTGAGCAAATGGATTCACATTTGTAAGATGATGTGTCATGATTTAGGAAAGTGAAGGGTAACTCACTTGAGCATGTTAGTTTGATGGACATGTAGTCTCTGCCACAGTCCTTCTTATAGTGACAGCGCAGCCAGTTTAAGAGGCAGAGTCCGTCACCACACTGTAGTTCTTCTTTTTTACACGGCAGAATGCTCTGCTCATCTGAAAGGAGAAACAATAAATGACTTTGTGTAATGAGCAACTCCTTCCTGAGCTACAAAGCCACGTCTACTGGAAGTTAATCTTCCTGCTTTTGAAAGCCCTGGGTGGATGAAAATGCTCTTTCCTCTTTGTCAGATGTGAAAGGGCTCTCAGACTCAAACAACTATTTCCTATACTGTTGTTGCTGATCAGTTAAATGGTGCTCAAGACAGATGAGGTGTAGGTGAACATACCAAAGAAATCGCAAGGGTACCATGGCTCTGAGGCACCTAGCCTTCTGACTGACTTACATGCTTTAACTTCCAAAACAAAACAATCCATCTTTGCCCCAGCTTAACACACAAAATGGGTAAATGGCTGGGTGGTGGGAAGAGATCTGCTATCTTATGTAAACCTGAAAGACTAGATGAAGGGCTGCTTAGCTCTAAGTATAACTCTCAATTCCTTTCCAGTTTGACTAAAACTTAGTCTGGTAGAGAGGGGATATTTTTTTTAATAATCTTAAAGCCTTGGGTAAATTTATGGAGACATAGAGCTGAATTCAGGTTACTTTATGTGAGCAATCTAAAACATTCTAAATACACGCAAATAAAAGTTCAAGCCCAGCTCTTGAAAGTAAAGGCACAGAGGACTAGCGTGCAAATCAGTACCTAATAGAAGACAGGCAATTTGGCTACATCCTTGTTTTGTTTGCTCTTCAGTATTTTTAATTTGAGGACTTTTTGTCATCCTTCGTAGCTACACAATCATTCAGTTTGGAGTAATTGTTCATGATTTCAAATTTTCCACACGGCTGCTACAGTGGAAGATGTTAGTACCCCCTAATGCCTTCATAAATATCACCAGCACTGACAACATACTGTTACAGTAAATCTTACATTGTACGCTTGTACCTGGCAGCTCTGCAATCTTGAGGCCAATAATCAAATCACATTGTTTTGTACTTTCAGAACATCTTGCAGTATGTTTCCCAAATGGCTACTGTGTTTTTGGTAGGCATCTCAGACAATTTTAGGGTAAAAATGGCATAGAAATCCCAGCAATTAAAGTTGTGGGGATTCCTTTCTAGAATTTTCTTTTAGAGTTAATATTATAGCAGAAGCAGCTAAGCAATAACTACTTTCATTGTGTAAATGGGAACAACTTTAAACTTCAGACTGGTTACGTGGTTGTTGCAAATATCAAAAAGGAATTCACCTGCAAGAAGATTATGCAAAATGAAAAAATAATATATTAGCAAATTTATTCGAGTAATTGGGCCTGCTATGCATCTCTCATCTGCAATAAACCCTGTTTAATTCATAAGCTAGTTTGAAATTGCCCTAATTATTTAAACTTCTCTGAACTTGCTCCAGTCTACACCCTTTTGTATCTTTCTTGTTCACTGTTCTTGTTTTCACTAGTTCAACAGGATTCTTCTCCGTCACTGGCTATGATTTCACCACCTTTTGGATGTAAGAAAGTTTCTACAGGTCCTGCAACATAAAATTCCAGTTTTACTTTTCGCCACTTTAGTGGCCCTACTTTGAAGGTCACTTAAACACCTTTTCTCTCTCATCCAGAGTAATACTGTGCTTTCTGTTTCTGCTAGTTGATGTTGAACTGCGTAGTCACTTTAGGACACGTTTTTTATGAAAATGCTAGAAAAGCACTGTGATGTTTTATCTTCAGGGAGAACTATTAAGACTGTAAGCTGTAAGAAATTATATGGGCAGATCCAATTTTTCTGGACTGAAAAGCAGTGCGGGACAATGATGGTTACAAAAGAAGCGTGTGCAAACCTATCCTCTAAAGCTGTATTTCCCAGATGTAGTAAGAGCCAATTATGTCTTTTGTGAATCCAGATGATACAAATCTTCCATCTACTCTCAAGGGGAGCTGCAAAATAACTGAAAAAACCTTAAAGACTAAAAATATGTAAATTGTTTTTGAAGGCACAGGCCTATAGTCTTGCAGCAGGCAGGGACAGAGCTAGGCATCACATTCAGTGTGGTGCTGACTGAACAAATAACAATGGTTAAGTTCTGTGCAATGAAAATTCTTCTGAGACTAATATGCTTTTTCTCACAAATTAAACTTACTTTCAAAGATTATGTTTCTATCTCAGTAGAGGCTAGCACAAAGTATGTCGTCTTTAAAGTATGTTTTACCCTGGGGTAGAATTGATTTGAAAACAGTTTTTACCATAGATGACAGGGAGCTGACAAAGTCTCTTTTGGAGAAGTACTTCCCAGTTCTAAGCCCATCTGTTCCCAACTGGAATGTGCCACTCAGGGTGTGCTCATGGTTTTCAAGGTTTGTATTCTGAATGAGCACACATTTTAATTAATTTTATGAAGTGAAAATTAGTAATTTAAGAACAGCAAAATGATCAGATAAAATTTAGGTTAAGGTGCAATATTATATAAACGTAATGAATAAAATTAATCCATAAGTTGAAAATTAACCTGCACCATTAAAATACACATAATAGTTTATGGCTATTGCATGTTATCCAAACTTGTATTTTCCTATGTTAATAATACCATTTTTTTTTTAATTCAAATGACCATTGAATTATACACCTGTTAAAGTGGGTACGCACTTCTCACATCAACCACCAAGTCTGATAATGCCCTGATCATCCACCAGCAGTAACTATTCTCTGCAATATAACCCTTTTCACTTTGTAAAAATCATCCTCCTCATTCTTGCCTGCAGCCTGGCTTTGAAACCTTTGTAGCCAGCTGTGGGAAGATAGCCGTGGTGAAGAAGGATCCTCCAGTGACACAGAGATGATTTAACAACTCTTGAGCCTGATGAGAGGATGAGAGAATAAACAACACGTGGCACGTGTTAGTTTGATGCTTAATGCTGTGCTGTGCTCATATGATTTAGATGAGCGTGACAGAGAAACCTGTGCAAAACACAATATAAGGAAAAGAGATGCTTATCTCTCTGGTGACTTCTTGTGCCTCTCAATTCCTTAGTATTCTTGCTTTGATGGCTACTAAAGAAATTTACAATAACCTTAAATCAGAGGACAGACAGAAGATGTCATTTCTGTACTACTAAGATACCTTGATACCTTTAGCCCTGCATTTTACCATGCTGTCTTTGGCTGTATTTGGGAATCATAGCTTTACATGTTTGAACATCCGGGAAAAAGTTGTTATTTCTATCTCTATAGATGCTCCAGCACTCCTGAAGCATGATCTTGTGTCTCCCACTTTGGGAAAATGTCCAATTTATGGCTTGCTTCATTCAGTAGAAACATTTTTTTTTAAATCAGAAGCACAGAAATGTAGCTCTGAACATAGCTATTTTTTCTTTTTTCTATTAGGTTTTTAAACATCTTTGTGTTGGCTAATAGGATCAAGTTGCACAAGTACACTTACATTCACATTTCCATTTAGGATTGTGCTGTTCTAGAATCAAAGTCTTTTAAAAAAGTGGCTATGTATATACGGAATCTTTGGTGGCATTCTGATTTTATGCTCGCCCTGTACTCTGGGACAGTTTCTGATTGAGACGGATGCTAAGAAATGTACTATACAGCGTGTACCCCAGCGCACAATAGCATGAATATGTTGTAACTGCTTTTTCAATCTAGTATTGAATGAACCATATTCTTTCTAAAGGAACATCTGATTTCACAAATGTGTTTAGTGTGAGGAGTGTGATTATTAGGGTAGTTTAACATATGCTTCGAATGATGCATAAAGGTCATCCCAAATAGCCACTCTTTGTTGCTCCTCTTTGCAGTGTGTGTGTTCATTCTCTAGCATCAAGTTCCAGGCCAGAACAGAAATCACTTTGGATTCACGTTCCTCTCCCAGTGCGTCTCTGAAGCAGAGTTATAATTACAGTACCAAATGACTAGATATTGTTGGGCTACTTGTCAATGTGGCACCTGCAATAAACCAGGAGTGTTAGTTTGTCATTCAGAGCTTTTACCGCCTGTTCTAGTCTGCGGGGTTTTTACATTTGTTTGCTGAACAGGGAATGAGGATTGCATAGTAGGCTGCCTAATCACTGCACCTTTAGAGGCAAGTTTCAGGGCAACACATTAAGATGATAACAAGGAAATATGGCTTACAAATTTCTAAAAACGCTAGTCTCTTCTGCGCTCGGCTTTCTATGACCTACTTATTTATTAAATAAGTCTTGTACTTCTTGCCAGTTGTTTGGGCCAATGACTTGCAAACTGTGTGTGTTTGGTGAGTGAAAATTGCCACTGTGTACCTCAGTAGTCTAACTTGTAAATAATCATAAATCGGGAGCATTTACCAAAATATTGAACTCTGCTAATAAGGGAAGATGGTTAAGTGTGGATTAGAAGCAAAGCTCAACATGAGGCTGCTCTAGTAAGACCTAGTCTTCCAACTTGAGACTAAATAGCTTGCCATCTGCTGGGTGCTCTGCCATGTACCACATTACTCCCTCTCTGAGAGGATCCGGGATCTCTTTTGTAAAGCTCCTATCTTTAAGATCCTGAGTCCTTGCTGTAGAAATCTCAGATTTAACCCATTCTGAATGTGGGGGGCTGTTTTAAGTGTTAAAAATTGGAAGCAGCCTACTAAATGATTTAGAGTGACTCAGAAAGCTGTTCTACTGATTGAAGCATTCAACTGTCTGATGCACAATATGTCATTTCTGTATATCTCTTGGGTTCCCCAGTGGAAGGGAGACCCATCCGTACTTGTGATCTAACTAGAAAAACATTACAGGCCAGCTGTAAGTGGGAACGGAAAGTAGAGGTTAAGTGTAATTTCAGAATATCACTCTTTATCAGGTCTGACAACAGGTTGTCTGTGGACAATTAATTCAGCTACATAAAATAATCATATGAAAAAGTAAAAGTAAAATAAATGTTCTGGAAATTGTCTTGCGGCAAGTCTGTTCCTTCAACCCCAAGAACAAAGACAGATATGGGATTGGACAAAGATGGGAAAAAAAGATGCTACAAGAGAAAATAGCTAGTGCAGTATCTTGTTAGCAAGAGTCAGTGCCAAGCAATGGACAGATACTAATCCAGGAGCGCCTTGTTTTCTCCTTAAATTACTATGTAATCTAAAGAAATTAATTTTTCTGCCAAGCTTTTATTTTCTTTTCTCTTCCCACCTTTTGTCTTATCTAGACACTTGCAATCTGGAAGGACAAGGCCAGTTATTCTGTGCTGGACCCAGTGCGATAAAATTTCAGTCTTGGCTGGGTCTTTTAAGTAATCCTATCTCAATTAAGAAGTAATCCTGTAATGATCTTGCAGCTAATTCAAAATAAAGCTAGGATGCTGAAAACCCGTAAGGATCAGATGCTTACAGAGTTGCTTCTCTTAAACCATGAAACCAAAAAAGATTAATTGCCAATAGGAGAGATTCAAAAGTAAAAAAAATTACAAACTGCCCATGTTTCACTATTTCTTTTTATAATGCTTCTAATCAAAAAGAAAACAATTGCTGAAAGGAAAATCCTCATTTTAATGATAAAGTAAAAGGATTAACATGCCTGCAACTAAAAACAGCAATTAAAAGATAAGAAACCTAGAATTAAAGAGGGTAAAGAAACAAAGTGTCATAGAAGCACTATTTTGCATTAAGAATAGACAGTGATCAAGTGGTTTTGGCTGGAATGTTCTCCAGTGAATTATCTTTGCACAGGTCCTTGAAGACTGTAGGTGTGTCAATGTCATATAATGTCACTGTTTTTTTAAAAAACAGTCTGAGGGACTTCAGAAAGTTCTAGCAAGATACATATTAAGTCTTGGAGCTAAAATCTGTAAGTTTGCATAAATGCTGTCAAAGCCAACTGAATTTCTTGCTTCTGCCAGCTCAGAATTTCAGACCAAATTTTCAAAGCATCTGAAGATAGAGACTCTAGGCTTTACAAAAGCTCATAATCAAATAGGTGTCCACCTCTCTTTTAAAGATGCTTTGCATAAAGGTGTCTGGGCATTTACTGCATTTTTAGGTGCTTGAACATCTAGCTCAAATACAATCATTATATAAGAATGAGATGTCAGACTGCAAGAGTTAATAGCGCTCAACATGCCTAAATCATGTCTCTCCCCCTGCTCTGAGAGGTTTCTCAGTATGGCTGCCTGTACCAGTTTGATCCTCTCTCTTCAAATATTAAAGCATTGTTTCTATTTATTTGATGGGAGCAGTGCCGGACTCGTATTTTTGCGTCGTAGTTGCACAGGAATGAATTCTAACCTATTATTCTCTCCACTAAAAAAAAAAATCAGGAATGGGAAGTAGAAGTCAGGAGAAGCTGCTGAAACTAAAGTATTAAGTCAGTAGTTACAATGGAAACGAACAATTGGGAGTTGTCAGCCTACATCCTTATAAATGACGATGAGAAATTGTCAGGCTCCGAGAGAAATGGATACCTTCCTAGTGCAGAGTCCAGTCTAATAAATGAAAAGGTGAAAAAAAAAATCATTCTTGATGTAACTGAGATGATTTCAAGCCATCATAAAATAAATTGACGGCATAAAGATACTGAGCAGGATAGGATTTATTAGGGAGAAGAACAAAGAATTCTAAGGTGTGGTTCTGCAGGTATTTGAACATCCTTCTCTTCTGCACAGCTGGAGTCATTAAAGCCTGAAATGCTTCACAGTGGAAAACTGTAGGGAGAGATGGGTGCCTCCAGGAAACATCCACACTTTGAGGAAAAAAAAAAAAATCCGTGAAGAAAAATAAAGGGCAGATTATTTGGGGCGTTAAACTTTGCTGTGCACTTAGAGGAGAGGGGGGCAACTATAGCGGGTGTTTCCCTCACTGCCTCACATCAGACATACATGGCTTCTGGCGTTATCTGTACTGGTAATGGGTGTTAAGACGTTGGTGCTTTGATCACTGACACTTCTCAAGGCATCCCACAAGTGCAAGGAAACATACTGCTGTGGGGTGCAGGAGTCTTGGTGCAGATCTATCAGTCTGTCCCTTAAACTTCTTGTCACAATGTACTCTCTCCAGGACACCAGCTCACAGCAAAGCTGTCACTTACAGGCCTGAAGCAATCTCTTGTCTTTCTGTATGTCTCAGATCTGGTGCAGTCAACAGAACCACTGTAAAATACCTGCACAGACCCAAAATCACCCAGTTTCTGCCTGAATGGAGGCACTGGGCTCCACCTGTGCATATGAATGGGAGGTTATATTCACTGAGTACTGGCCTCTAGACAGCTGTGTTAAACTGGCTGAGTTTGCAGACCATCCTGGGAAAAATACAGGATTTGCCATGAGGAACAAGAGCTGCAGACTCCCTAGTCTGTAGCAGTGGAGAGTTTTATTCTTGCTGTGTACAGAAAGATTTCCTTGTTCATAAGTTTATTCAAACCTCCATAGCTGTCCTGGGGTCTCAGAGCACAGCTAATATTGCTGGCAGCCAGCTGTGCTGTTACAGTGTGTGAGCTGAACGCTGAGGGACAGCGTCCAAAGTGTCTACTCAAGGGCCTGTGGGTTTTAGGATCAGGATATTCTGCACTCTTCTAAGCAAGCATGTCCCTGTACCTGGCTTAGGTGGGGTTTCATGCAGAAAGAGGAGAGCCGCAGTCTGAATACTGCTGTTCCTTCTTGATTTTGTGAGAGAATTCTGTTTAGTAAGGGTAAGTTTGTAAGATCTATAAAGGTTAGAACATGGGAATCTTAATGCAGGATTTTAAAGTGCTGTCTGCATATTTTATACTTTTGTTTTTCCTGATTCATGCATCCAAACGAACCTTTTACACATCTCTGGGCATTCCCTGTGCTCTTAGATGTAACAGCAGAGACACAGTTCAATACAGTTATCATAAAGATTAATATTTAAATGCATAACTATATAGTCACTTAATAGTTGTAAAATAACTATCTTTTTTGTAATAGCTGATATGTATTGCCAATCTGGATAATTGATTTTAAAATCAGTTCATCTGTTTGCTTTTACCTGTGCTTACAATCCATCTCTTCAGAGCTGATTCTCAGAACTGCTGGCGAGGAGGTGGAGGCAGCAGCGGCGTGCGGGAAGGGAAGGCAGTTTGGGTAGCACTGTTTGTCTGCCTTTACTTCTCTGACTGTTTTGGGCCCCCTTCATTTAAGTATTAGAAACAATAACTGAGGTTCATGATTGCTGATGAATAATGATTTATACTCACTGTCATCAATATTTTCTAGATATAATTTTGACTTTTTACTTGAAAAAACAAACATACCTACCTGACCAAAAGCTATAAACACTTTGCAAAGAAAATCCAATGTTTATCTCTGAAAGAAACATCTAAAGCAACAAAGCAAACAGCAAATTTTACTTTCCATTAGAAAGTGCCACTAAATGATGAAACTGTCAACCCGCCTTGGTACTGCATGGTTGAAGTCACACAGCTCCATTCCTGAGTATTAGCTTGCTTGGACTTTGCTTGTGTGACTTCACCCCTTTGTCCTGTACAAGAGCAGTATTCTTGAGACACAGGCGACTCTATATGAGAAGAATTGCAGTCCTGCTCCTGGGCCTTTCCACTTGCTTAGGAAATTCAGTGTTGGAAGAGTAAACAGGTCTAGTACCTAGCATACGTGAATTCTGTATAGCTGAAGAATCCACTACGTAATCTCCTTCCTGTAGTACATAGTAACAGCCTGGGATAGCACCAGTTTATTTCTGTTTTCCCTATAAAAGTGTAATACAAGCCAAGTTGGGTTTGTGGGTTGTTGTGGGTTTGGTTTGTTTGTTTTGTTTTGGCTAACGCCCACCTGGTATTGGGTTAATATTATCTGTTATCAGTAGGACATTCACAGTATAGGCATTACAGTAAATAAAAATGATACCCCTTGTGTATCAACATCAGAACGTTGGGTATAGATGAACTGTACTCAGTTAAGGCCAAAGTAAAACAAAAATATTGTCTGAAGAACACTTGATTTTGAAGAGACATAGACACCCATTTGGAAATTAGGGCAATACTCAGGCTACTCTGTTTGCCGCAACACTTCTATTACAAAGCCCCACTAATCTAAAGTTAATGCAATACGACATTGCCTTGCTGTAAGAAGTGGTGTCTCTGGGAGGGGCCAATGGCAGGGAAAAATCTGAGCTCAAGGGTCAAGGAACATGAAAGCAAAGAGTAGATAAGAGATGTCTTGTTCTGATATGAATCCCCAAACTAAATGTATACAAGCTACATACGTAATAAAGTGCTAGGAAATGTCATTTCATGCATAATGTAAACCCAACAGTTCTGTGGAAAAATAATCTAAACAGTATTTTTGCAGTATTAACAACATAAACGCCTTAAATTTTTTTGCCAAGTCTACAGGCAATTCACTAATAAATGAGTAGACTGCTACACACAGCTGTACTGATGTAAGCATTTACAATTTCCAGTCATTTTGTATTGTTATTATCTATTTTATATGACTTAGGCGATGCCAGTTGGTCAGCTATTAGGTAGCTACAGGGTGAACAATTTTAATCAGCAGCTACTAATACTGCATTTGCTCTCGAGCCCAACTTTAACATGGTTTTTCTAGAAGTTTAAGGGACTACCAGGCAATCTGAAAGACACCACGTTGCTGTCACTTGGTTTTGCACTGTGTTCAGCTTTACCAACCAAACTCTGCTCCTAGTTACCAAAGTTATGTTGTGCATATATTTCTAGCATTACGCATTCTTTCATCTAACAGACTGCACATGCTACTCTGCTGCCCGGCATACAGGTGGTTTTCTGCCAAAACAGGTCCAGTGACATGGGCAGAACTGGCTCCTGTAATGCTGTATTTCCTTTTCAGAAAACTTCCCTGTAATTACTACAAAAGTCAGTCATAAAAAGGAGAGTAGAAGGAAGTCAAATGTCAGGAATTGTTATATTTCAATGACTGGAATTAATTTTTAGCCACATTTGTTTCACTAGTGTGTGCCAAAATTATAAGAATTGACTGATGTCACTGTGCTCAATTTGTAATTCAGTTTTAGCAGCTATGTGCTAATCTGTTGTTGTGGGAGAAAATGCTGAAAAGGATGATTTTATTTTTTTTTTAAAGGAAATATTGAAGTACTTGTACCTGACACAAAATTTTATGGTCTACTATTTCAGGCAATTCTCTCATGCATTTCTGTGAGTTTTGTCTGTATAAAGATCACAAGGTTAAGTCCATTTCTGTTAACCCAGTTGTTTTCTTAGTCAGGAAGCTATTTGCTTTTTAATGGATTGATGTTTATCTGCTAGGTGACTTTAAATATAATGTTCCTACAGCTGTACATGACTGCAAGGCATGCCAGTAATGCAGTTTAAAAAAAAAAAAAAAGACTACTTACAGAGATTGGAATAATTGCTGCCTATTCCAATACGGATGGAGCTTCCAGAGATGGGAGGAAGATGGAAGAAAAGAACTAAGGAGGGGGAAAAAAAGAAAAGATCCTTAATAGCAGTTTGTTTTTGTTTTGTAATCAGATGTCAGGAGAAGACACTGTGTTGTTACCGTGCACCCACCCTCTCTGGGGCAGGACTGCGTGTTTCAGGCTGAATACACACACAGTTGTAGCTGGAATGGGGCTGAAAAACCCTAACAAGTCATTGCTTCATACTTCCAGGAATCACACCAGTGCAGGAAATGATATTATATATGAATGTAATGCTTCTAAGATTCAAAAACCCCTGTATAAACAACACTGTGTTATATAAATATGCTAATTATTGTTAAGTCATTCACCAGTCTGAAACAGGCACCTACCACTGTAAAACAAAATAACTGCTGCCTAGTTTGTTTAAGAGCATCTTGAATACATTAGGGGGGTGTGTGTCAAACTGGGTTGGAATAAATTCATTCCAAAATGTGATACGCATACTCCCCCTATGCATTTAAGCTTTAATATTTATCACTCGTACTTCAAAGATTTATACTTGCAGGCAGCAAAATGCACACGAGTAAAACGTGTCCTAAATATCAAAATGTTTAGATTTCTTAAAAGGTGGGCTTTGCTCCTGCAGAGGCATACAAACAGGAGTTCCTGCCAGTCAGGCCGGCTGTAGCACAGCCCTCGGACGGCTGTATTTACATCCCGCTGGAGCACGCTGTCCCCGAGCGGTCCTGGCTCCGGCCCCTCCTCGCCGCGCCGCCGCCCCGGGCTTTTCCCTCCGAGCCTGCTGCTAGCCGGCACAGCCGGGCCCCGCGCTGGGGGGCACAGCCCGGTGCGGTGGGGGTTTCTTTCTTGAGAGGGGGTGCCTGAGTAACAGAAACTTTCCGCGAAAACCCTCCCCCCCACCCTCCCCCGCCGCGGCTCG
>VWZZ01002235.1:781657-796847 GCA_013399095.1 Psophia crepitans | reverse complement strand
GGGTGCAGGGGGGGGGTCCGGCCTAGGGGGGTGCGGGGCCGGGAGGCGGCGGGGCCGGCGCAGGCCGGGCCGCCCGCGGGATGCTCGGGACTGCACATATGCGGGGGCCTGGCTTAGCCGCCTGGGGGGGGCTCCCGGGGCCTGGAGTAACCCCGGCCCCGCTCCTCTCCTCCCCTCCGCAGTCCCTGGGGAGAGGGAAGGAAAGCGTCAGGGACGCTGCGGGGATTTGCTGCTCGGATAAGGAGCTGTGGGCGGATAACGGCTCTTGAAAGCCGAGTCCAAACCCAGCACTCGGGCTGCAAGGGAGGGAACTGCCTGGGCATAAACCCGCGGGGATGGACGGGATTGTCAGGGCAGTGCGGGGGAAATAATTCGCTGTGGTTGGATGTGGGCCTGCAGAAGAATAGTCCAAGTAGGAGCTAAAACCACTTTACAAGAAGATCGACTTGGTACCAGGGATCTTGGACACGCTTCTCATTGTGAATGACGAATGTCTTAGTGCTAGAGACAGAGAAAACAGAGTGGCATGAAGTAGTAAAGCATGTGAGCTTTTGTAATTGGTAGTTTGCTTCTAAGAAAAGCACATTAGCAGCTTTGGTAAAGAATACAAGAAATAAGGCCTTTTTTGGTGTGTCCTGTTGTAAGCTGAAATGCCTCACTAACATTTCTGTTGATAACGGAGTAGGTCATTGTAACCTTTGCAACACGCAAACATAGCTGAAGGCACTTTTGACAAGAAGGAGTTAACACGTAGGATGCATATTCTGAACTTTGTTTTCATTGCCTGAGAATAAGATAACTGGGGGTTTGAGAGCAGAAGGACCATCCTTGAAACTTTCCAATGTATTTAATTAGAATGAGGTATGCTTAGATAAGATGTAGCAAAGGAATCTTGAATAGAGGAACACTTGTTAACAAAGAGATATACATCCTTGAGAGTCAAAAGTCAGCAGAAACTCCTCTAATTGGTATCCTTAACATGAACTGTCTCATTATAATACGAAAACCACACCTCCAGTGCTAAAAACTCCCCCTCCCCAGATATAGACCCCTACTCACTGAACATGCGTAGTGAATTTAGGAGACACTGTGTTTTTAAATCGAAGCGAGCAAAGAGTTGACCAATTGTAGTTTAGAAAGTATGAATACGTACAGGTTATTTTGATAAATGTATGAATATGCATAAGTTGGGCTAATAAATGTAAACTAACTCTAACTCTGGGTATGCACGACAGGAGGAGTGATCCCCCGTGCATCCAGCGCTGCAATAAAGAATGCCTGCTTTCTAAAACTCCAAAACGAGTCTTAGAGAGTTCTTCTGCCGGATGTTACGGTAACACTGTCAGCACTTTGAATCTTTTTAGGAACCAGGTTACATTGGCAGTTTCTTTCTCCCAGGTACGAGTTAGCCCTGCAGGCACTTGCAGAGGGGTCTGGCTGGTATTGCGTGTAATAGAAATGGATGCTCCACGGGTGTGCAGGCAGCCGCCTTTACTTCCCTGCTCCAAAGTGGCTTTGTAGCCTGGTGAGCAAGTTTTCTCACATTGAAACAGCTTCATCATCAGTATCTAGGCTGTTTAATTTCTCTTTGGTTCAGCAGTGATAGATTCAGAGTTGTAATGAAGCTTGGGGTGGATGTAAAGCTTGTGAACTCTCTGGTCTTTCTGTAAAAAGCTTCCTGCTGTCATCAACCACTTTTTTTTTTTTTTTTCCCTTTTTAAATCCAGGCAAGCATTAAGCGAGTCCTAAGGCAGTTGAATGAAGGTTACCTGGAAATTTACAAGAACGTTTCGTTATGGCTCAGGGATACCAGTACCTTTTGCCAAAACTAGAGTACCTTGCTTCTTAATGCATCTCTACCCTAAAATCCTTCAAAATGCTGCTGCAAAGTTGTCTTGTGACTGATTTATTCAATCTTTCAGAATATTTGGTTCCTTCAAAGACTCCTCTGTAATTTAAATAGATGGAAACTGTATGGCTTCGTTTTAGTGCTCTTTCTTGTTTAGCTGTGGTGTCAAGGTGTGAATCTATATATGCTTCAGAAAAACGTATTTTCTGTATGTTGTTTTTCTGGATATGTACCCCCTTGGCCTCGTTCTGCGTGTGAAGAGTCATATACACATGCAACGCTATGTTTCAAAATATTAAAATATTTTCTCCACTTTAAACTTTAGGAATATTTCGCGCTTCTGCAAATTATGGTGATGGCAGCTTTCCCAAATGACGCCTTACATTTAGCCATAGTATCAGTATTAACTTAATTAATCCTGACAGACTCAGTGTCTTATGTTTGAAAAATCTACACTTAGACTTTTATGTAAGGTAACAAACTGTGGAAAATATGGAGACCTTAGTAACTGACTTTGATTGCAGAGCAATTGTTTAGTGTTCAGTAATTCTGAAAAAAAATCCTTATCTCAGTCTGGCTTTAGATCCCTTTCTGTGACACTCTTGTCCTTTATCTCTAGTAGGAGTCACAGCTACTTCTGAGACAGAGAATGTTTGTTTCTGGGTCAAGCAACACAATATAGAGCATACGATCCATCAAAGCTTGCAGAAATGTTGTCACAGTTCATAGGAATCATAGAATCATAGGGTGGTTAGGATTGGAAGGGATCTCTGGAGATCATCTAGTCCAACCCCCCTACCTTGGGCAGGGCCGTCTTTCACTAGACCAGGTCGCTAAAAACCCCATCCTACCCGACCTTCAACACCTCCAGGGGTGGAGCACTTACCAGTACTCAGCATGCTCATCTTGAATCTACTTAAATGTTCTGGGTTTTGCTCACCCCACTAATTTCCAAATCAGCACGCACGTGAGGATGGGTCAGGTTTTTACCCTTTTATCCTGTGTGGTTTTCAGCTCTTAGGGGTTCTTGTTTTTCTCGTTTAGTTGTGCACCTGAATGAAACCTGGATGTGTTGCAGAATTCGGGGGAGACTCTCACTGAAGTGCAGCACCTCAGCAGTGATATATTCTGTCAGGGTGATATTATGGATAGTTTACATTTTTATTTGTTTCTTTTTGTTGCCTCTGCTTTTCTGTTTTAGTAAGATAGATTTGTATTAAATAAAATTTTCCATAAATAAATGATTTATTACATAGGAGATTGCTTACAGACTGTATTTGGCAGAGCTAGCACAAAGATAAAAAATATTCAGGATTTGTGCTGCTCATATCTACTTATATTAGGTTAGCTTCTCTTACATTGTCATAAAACAAGGAGGACCAAAGCAGTGTCTGTCTCTGGTGGTTTATGGCCTATGTGCCCAGTCTGAATTGTGCTACTTTCTTGAGGAAGTTTTTTCCCAGTCTTTAGAGATAGGGAGCACGACTGAGTAGGAGCTCACGTACGTTTAGGTAAGGTTTGGAATGGCATTCCGTAGGGACGGAACTGTACAAAGTTGCAGTCCTTAGTGGGTGTTTCCTAATTTGCTGATGAGGGGAAATCAGTGAGGAACCCTTGCTGAAGTCAGATGATTTTGTATCATCTTGGATGATTTTCCATTTTCTTCAATCTAGGGACTTCATTATAAAACTGTACTGTTAGTGCAGTCTGCTGAAGTGACAGAGCTCCTCAACTCAGCTTACTATCTCCTGTGGTTTCATTTGAGATTCTTGGAGCTCAGTGCTGAACTGATGCTTAAGTGTGGTAGCTGCTCTGCTACCTGCGTGGACTTTTTGTGACAGCCAATTTTTGTAAGGCAAAATACATGTTACTGCTATAATGAGATCTCTTTTTGACTGAGAATTTTTATGGATTAGTAACAAGATGTTTGGGGGATACTGTTCATGGTTTTGGGTTTTTTTTAATGGAAAAGGTGGTAATGAAATAAAATGTCAGCTGGATTATATAATTAGTCTTAGATAAAATACCTCAGGATGAGCAAAATTGATTAATCGTTGTTTGTGGGAACAGGAAGGTCTTTGTAGAAAATTTTGTGCCTTGTCAGTGATAACAGCATTGCTCTAGTAGCAGTGAGATTTCATCAGTGCTAGCTGCTGTGGGAGTCTCATCACCAAATGTATGCAGCTATATTTGCCTTCACGTTACTTGGCCAGACCTTACGCCAGCTCAGCTAGCGTCTGCACCTGTGCTAGACCAGCAGTGCCAGAAGTGCTGGGCATTCCCAGCGCTCTGCCATTTCTGGGCGAGCTGATTACACCAGGCCCTGGGCTAAGGTAATGCCTTGCTGGGAGTTGCCACTGTGTGGTGGACCAGGCTGCATAAATCTGTGCTTGCTACTGAAAACAAAAGAGGTCAGGAAAAGAGGGACTAGAATTTGTTAGGAAGCATCTCATGCTTTCACAGCTTGCTGTGTTCTGAAATGTAAGAAAAAGAATCCTTTGAAGGAAAATTTTTCAAATTACTCTCTTTTAAAAAACCCCACAGATGTTAATTCTTCTTTGTCAAAAATTTACTTACAATATGAAAAAAGACATTTTTGCACGGAGAGTCTTAATGCCTAACTTTCATTTTCAACTTAATTTTTGTGAAAAGCCTCAAGATTTTTGAAGGTGTTTTTCAGGTATTTGAACATAATTTTCCATTAAAGAGTGGAGCAGCGCTGCAAACCTGGTATTTGTAGGCATAAATTGTGCAGTAGTTATTCTTTGCTGTCGTTGCTCCCGTTGCTCGACTGAAGACCTTTCCCATTGATCTCACAGAGCTGTGGAAGAGCATAGGTTGCAAGGACCTTCTGGAGGTCACCTTTTTCATCCTCTGAAAGCAAATCCAGTTGGAGGAGTTTGTCCAGAGCCTTGTCCAGTTGAGTCATGGATATCTCCAAGGTCAGAGACGCAAATCTCTCTGGCCACTATTCTCATGATAACTATCCTCATGGGGAATCTTTTTTCTGCATTGTCTGTGTTGTAACACATACCTATTGCCTCATATCATTGTGTCTCCAGAAGGAGCCTGTCTCCATCTTCTCGATGTGCCCTCCTGATACGTAGCTGAAGGCAGCAATGAGATCCCCCAAGCCTCCTCCAGGTTGAAGAAATCCAGTATGTTCAGTCTGTCCTTGTACAGAGGCACTGCAGTCCCTTAATCATCTTGACTACCCTCTGCTGGACTCATGCCAGTGTATCAATGTCTGTCTTGGACTGGGGAGCCCAAAGGTGCCCATAATGCTCCAGATGTGGTCTCTCAAGCGCTGAATTGAGGGGAATAATCACTTCAGTAGAAGGCAGGCAGGAATCCCAGTAGGTACTTTTACGTATCACTTAAGTGATTTTTTTTTTTCATTCAGCTTCAGTTTCCTATGCTCACAGGAGAGATATGTGATATGTTGTGATTGTATTGGAACCTGCTTAGATAATCTGAGCCCCTTCTGAAGACTATTTTGGAAAGTCTTTTTTCTGTTAGATAACTGTTTCACACTGAGCTCATTTCCAGAAGTAAAGACCCTTTTAAATTTCACTGTAATGACTATAAGCAATATATATTTTTTGATGATGTTGTTGCAATATATATGGTTTGATGTTAAGTACTGTGCTTACAATGGATGAGCCTGCTTGCTGCTGAATTTAAATGGAAGAGGAGCAGTTCTGGCTGATTTTAGGTTCAAGGCAAGTCCTATTTGCCCTATGCGAGAAATCATTTCACTGCCTGTGGAGCTACTTGCATGACTATAGTGAGTAGGATTAGCCTCACCTGGGCAAGGATTTTACTTTATTTTAAATGGGATAGGCTAAGATATTACATGCATATTGTAGCTTGGATTTTAGCGCAGCTGCTGTGTAATTCCCTTTGTTCAGGCCAGTCTGCATGTAATACTTTTGAATTTCTTGGACTAGTGCCCACATTTTGCTTTCCTCATTTTCATTTTTTTTTTCCTCCATTTTTATGCTGTCTTTCAAACAGGGGTAATGGGAAGCAATGAAATGAGTTATGTTTTAAGATCTGTTGTGAATGGAATTCCTGAAGGGTTAGGATGGGTGGTGAGATTTGTTTAATATTCACTAAATCACATTTCTAGGAGATCTTAGGGTGAAGATAGTTTTTAGTGTGCAGGTTAGCATTTTTCAAGCAATGGATTTGAATATGATCAAAGTAAAATGAATTCCTAGCAAGATCCTAAAGATTTTTTGGATTTGTACTAACAAAAGGAAGTTCCTTTGTGCTAAAAGCTCTTTTAATGAAAACGATGGGATTTTAGATTTATATAGATTTTAGATACATAAAGTCACTGTATAACATTTTTCAGCTAGCATTTATAGGACAGGTAAATTTATTTTGAAAAATATTTTCTAGAGGTTTAGGTCAAGTGATTTAGTTCTTTAGGCATAAAATCTCTCAAGAGGAAAATTAATTTTAAATTATTAATACAGATGAAATATATCAATAAAAATATTTTACAGCAGCGCCAAGGCCCAAAGACAGAAGTCGTGTTCTTTTACATGCCGTGTAAAGAAATGAGATGTAGATTGAAGGGGCTCTTACTTCTGATTCTATAATCACCATGTCAAGAAGATATTCTGCAGGAATTCTATGTCATGCCCACATTCTCAGAGGCTATTCTGATTTTTGAAGCTATGAACTGTCTTTTTCTGTGGAACAAAAGATGCTCTTAGGCTTTGGAATGGGGCCAGATTTATTTTCTTAATTATTCACCTGCTTACGGACTTTTGAGGAAGATGGTGAATTATGCTGTTGTTGCCTTCTGTACATACGTATTTTTTGAACATGTATGTATGTGCTAGGAAATAATTGGGTCCAAGATTGTTATTGAAAAGCTAATAATATTTTTCCTAACTGTGATTTCAATCTTCCTGCTGTCAACTGAGTTAATGTTTAAGGATGCAGAATGGAAAATTTGATCTCAGTGTTCTTTTCCTTCTCATTCTCTGACTCCTTAATTAAATTTATAGTAAATTACGCAATTTTTTTGTGTTGACCTTTCAAGGACCTTAAAGCATCTGACAGGGAGTGCAGAATCTCAGTATTTGTTTCCATGAGTCCTTGTATGAATTTATTGTAAATTCTAATGGTACTTTTGCAATTAAAGATGGCCAATGGATTACTAACAAATAGTAACGTGTCCCTGGAGATACATAACTATAAATATACACAAATATATAAAAATAAATACTGAATTAAGTCATACACAGCATTTAAAATTAGGTAACACCACTACCACCAGTAGTAATAATAATTCTGCATGTCAGAGTATTACAGAGCATTTTAAAAGATGTAGGTCCACTCTTTGACATAGGTGTTGTACTCGGTGGTAAAAATCTGGCATTTGGATTGTCAGATCCACTTAGAGTTCCATAAAGCACCTGTTCCTAAGACGAGGGGTATCTGGAGTCTCGGTGGGGCGACCATGCTTGAAAGCTCGTACTTTCAAGACGACGCAGAACTCAGCTAAGGCTTGTGTGCGTCAGATGTCACGAAGAAGAAGAAAAGTGAATGAAAGAAAGCTTCATACTACAAACTAGTTCCTTGACTATTTGTTGGTCAGTGTAACCCTTGTGGAGGTTAGGAGTTTTATAATTTATTCCTTATTTTTTACAGATGGATGCTAAAGTAAAGTATTTGTCATGTACTATCAGTAATCTTTTTAAAAGAGGCTTTTAATAGAGAGCTTTTGGGGAAAAAAGGCACACCCTGTAGTGTAGGCAAGCATATGAATCTAGCTATGCATTTGTTGACCTAAAACAAAAGCACAAATGAGAAAAAGCCAGTATGGCAGCTAAAGAAAATATATATGTGACCCAAAATTGATTTTATCTCTCTGAAACTGTTGTGTACTAGCAAGAAATACTTAGTGTGCCTCGATGAAGTACAAACCCTGTAATTCATTGTCTTTTCTGTTTTACCAATGAATACACAAACTGGCATGTCTCCGTTTTATTACTAGTTTATTTATGAGGTGGTGTGAGTCTGTAGAACCTCTGGAAGATGGTAAAAAATTTATAAATAAACAAAGGCGTAAAGTTACTCACTGAAATTGTGAATGTTTTTTGTAATAGTAAGGAGGAGATGGAGACTGGAGATCAGAACACTTGCGGCTGTACCCTCAGGCTCGTGAAACCGTTGTGCAACTCAAACCTGGTGTCAGTGGTGTTGTGCATGCACAAGTGAGGGTAAAACAAGGCCCTGGAGGTAATGCTCAGTTTTGTGTAATGGTGAGGCTCCTGCCTGAGAGGAATTGCTGAGAGAAGCAGAAACCAGTGGCAGAAAAGAACTTGCACAGAGGATGATTCAAATGCAGCCAGATTTTATATGAAATGGATTAAAAAAAAAATACATCAGCAACGTCGAGGTTGTGTTTCTCCCTGTATCCTGACAGACTGGCATCCCTTAAGAAGTGAGACATACTTTTTTAACTATTAATGGTTAAAATAAGGATGTAACATGTTCTCTTGTTTAATAGTTCTAACCTGTGGAAATAAATGTGCAGTAGAATAGAAGAACTGGCAATTAATTTAAAACCTCAAGAGCAGAGACGTTCACTTGCTAGGAAAGAGAAGCACAGTGATAAATGATTTGGAGAGGTGGGAAACCAGGGCAGATAAGTGGCTTATGCAATTCATTTGCAGAGAAATGTAAGGCGGGCTTGGGGACAAAAGGAACAGAGCAAAGCAAAGCAAAAGGAATGGACCCTGAGGGTTTTGCAATACAAAAAGATTGTACTGGGGTTTAGGATAAAAGTTTATCTCTGATAGCTTGGGCATGGTGTTGAATGCAGTGGAAAAAGCAAACAATAGTGTGGCACAGACTAGTAAAAATATATCAAAAAGAAATCAGTTGGACTAGGTTGCTGCTGCACTTGAAATGTTAGTGAGTGAGACCACATTTAAGAGATCAGCTGCATCAATTTCGGGTCAGCCTTTGTGTATCCTTTTGACAAAACAAGATATTCTCAGAATTGTGGATAAAATTGTAAAGGAGCATTTGCGAATGACCACTCTAGGGTAAGGGTGAGCAAAAGGCAGTACAACTGGCTTCTGTCTGAAGAGGGGAAATTATGGCTAGGTATCAGTGGAGAAAATAGGAATTGAAGGGAAAGGAAGCTGCAGGCTGCTTGAGTTAGTGACTTGTAATTGCGAATGATGCTCTGGTGTTCCTTAGTATTTAAAAGGGCAGTTGACTTTCATCGAAAGCCCAATAGAAAAAAATGAAATGGTGTGAACACATGCACCCGAGTTGTGTCTCTGCCACTCTTGCTGTCATTACTTTACCTTATAAGGTGGACAGATGAGCACGGCTTTGTTATTAATCCAAATTTGCTCCAAGCTTTACTGAAAATGTACTGACAAACAGAGGCCAAAGAAACCAATCCTACTTTGTTTCAGAGGTCTAAGAAAAAAATCACGTCCCGAGATGAGCATCTGTTAAATACTGTAAATGAAGTATTCAGTTTACCCTCATAGGCTTCAGAATTTAGCCTTGTTGCCATGATTTGTTATAAGAGTACTTAATTTCTGTAACTTCTGGCTACATAAATCTTTTCTTTATGTATGATCCAGCAGTTAGCTTTTCAGATCTGCTACACAACAATGTAAGCAAGTGCACTAGGAAGAAAAAGCTGTTGTCTCAGATGCCTGTATTTTTCCTTTTGGATCATCCAGTGTTGACATGACTAGGAGCATAAGGCACCAGTATCATGGCATTTACTCATGCATTTCTGTTCCATAGCATAGTTCAATTCCAATGCCTTACCTGGATCTCTTCCCAACACATGAAGCTTGGCTATGAGGAAAACTAATGAGGTCAAATCCTCTGTCCTTTCTTTCGTTTTAGGTTTTTCACTACCACTGATAATATTTCAGCTATTATATATCTAAAAGGCCTTTGGTCTTGGCAGGATAAGGATGGTTGCCTTGGAAGAACAAAAAATGGTCCAGCAACAAAGATTTGAGGGACAGGGACAGAAATTCCTTCCCTTCTTTTCTCTCTCCACTGTCTCCCCTGCTGTTTCCCCAGGCTGCGTGTAATGGTGGTGAGTGCAGCTGCACAGCTGAGTACAGGCTTGTGAGTGATGCCTTCAGTCAGCATCGTCTTTTCCACTGGTGGTGACCTGTGTTTAAGATTATGAGCATACAGAGGAAACAAAACTAAATAAAATCATAGCATGAACTGCTGATTTCCAAGCCAATCTAAAACGACCTCACAGTATTCCCTGCCTGCACCAAAAACCACTCAAGTCCATTTTATTTATCTGAGAGTAAGTCGCCTTCACTCCAACCCATCATTACAGAGGAGAAGGGCTCAACCTGTGCTTCTAGATACTGTGTGAGACACTGTAAATGAGTCTGAGAGACAGTTTCTTTAAAAAAACCAAACCCAACACAGTTATTCAGGCTTTGGAATATATTGAGAAGGCCAGAGCTTGCTTTTTCTGGTGCGCTTGGGTTGTTGATGCCACCTCAGTAAGGGTTTTTACAGTGACACACCAAGAACAACTGCATTTTACTAGATGAGGCTTGAAAAGTTAAGCTAGCGTGTTCATCTACATATTGTCTGTTGGTTATTTCATTGTATCTGTGCTCACTGTCGATAACGTAAAACTCCAGGTTCAACTCCTGTTTGAAGTTGGGCTTGTAGCATAATGTGGCTGTATTTAGGGGAAGTCAAACAGCAGTGATGTCAATAGAAATCTGATTTCAGTGCCGTCTGCAGTATTACAGCTGAGATCAAGTTCAGCTGGTCCACAAGGAAACGTAAATCCCACTGTGTTCAGAAGAAATTCTTTATACAATGGCAGACTTTGGTCTTTTCTACATAATAAATTCATTGCATGTCGATCTTCTAAGTAGTATCTATGGCCAAAAAGAAGATGGCACATTTATTTTGGTACTAAAGTAAGAGTCAACACCAAAAGCAAATAGCTATTAAATCTCACCATGGAAAAGATTTATTTTTATATACATGTAATAATGATTCTGTATGATCTCTACTACCAAATTTTAAGATAATTGCTATGGAGCAGTTGTAGCAGGTTGTACGACCAGAAGGATTGGTTGTAAACTCCTAAGGTTTAAGAAGGAAGGAAAACACATGGATTTTGAAGTTCCAGATGCTTTTGCTGTCCTGACAAGGAAAATGCATTTCTTGTCTTGTAAATACAACAAACATTAATAACAGAGAAAGAATAAATACATAGACCATAACATAAATTTATCTAGCCAGTTGCTAGTGAACACACTTTAAAATGGAAGAACATGTCTCCACTCTGTTATGAAATGTCACATTAAACTGACAGATATTCCCATGATAACTGTCCAGAAAATAGCTTGTATCACCACTCTAACTGCTGCCTTTTGTTGATTTACTGTTATTTTGGCAACATGAAAGCCAACACCAGCTGACGCACATGTACATCTGGCATGGAAAATACTGATAAAAAATTCAGTGATGGGGCTTGATATTCAAGTCAAAATAATTAAAAAAGTGAATATATGTAGAGACTGTCTCTGAGGAAGGAGAAGGGTATGAAGAGAGTTGGTGCATGCTATAAAAAGATAGGAAGCCTTTGTTTGTGTTCCATGTATGTTGAGATAACATTCCTTGCAGTGGCGGTGGTAGCAGATGACCGTAGTTATTGCTTTCTCACTCTTGTGCATCCACCTGAGAAGTAAGCATGTGGACTACAACACGATTGTTGCCCAGACTCCAGCGGGGAAACCTCACAAATTGTAGAGTTGGTGAGACTGTGGTGTTGGTGGAGCACCGAGGCCCCTGTTTCCCTGCATGCTGCTAGTTCTTTGGGGTTTAGTTTAAGTCCCGGGTGAAGCAGGGAGAGTGCAGCGGAAACAGGGAATTTTTGATGTATCAGTGATTGCTTCTCAGGGTGCAGGTACTTCCTGCTTCCCTCAAATCTTCAGAAAGTGTCTGCGCATTGGCTGTGAAGCTACTAGAATGTATTATCAAAACGATAAATTTAATGTACGAAATGATCACATATTCAGTAAAAAGCACTGGGGAAATGCATTATTTAACAGACTGCCTCATGATGGTGTTTAGTCTGAAGCTAAATACAGTTTCAGTTGTAATTATATATGTGCTTTACCGGTGGGGCTCCCATAAATGGATTTCAAAGCCATGCTGAGGACAGTGTTATTACACTGATTTTCTATTACTTTCAAAATCATTTTGTTTCTGACAATGTGAACTGACAACAAAATGAAAATATGTCCCACCCACTTAGGGTTTTTCATACATGCCCTTTCTTTTCCCTTTAGTTGCCCCATGTGAAGGACTTGATGTAGATCTTACACTTACTAGAAACCAATATCTAGCCGTGTTTAAATTACTGCAGATGTAAGCCTTTGGGCAGGAGCTCCAAGATGAGGGAGACTAAAAAAGAACACTCCTTTTACTGACGGAAAGGGATTAGCGTTGCTGTGAAGCGATTTATTTACAGAGTCCGTCTGTCCTGAGGCGGCTCTCAGGCAGGCTGTGTGTGAATTTGGATTTGGCAACTGCATGGTGCTTTCCTAGAAGGTCTTGTAATCTGCATGGATGAAATGGGCACGAGAGGTAGGGAAACCCAGGGATATCGGGCATGTCACTGCCATTATTTATGTGGGCTTGCCGTGTGACTTTAGAAGGTTACACAAGTAGAGGAAAAGTATACCACCATGTCTGACATTTAATTTTTCAAGTTTTATTGCATAAAGGCCCAGCCCAGTTAATTCACCCAGAAATTCTTATCAAAGTGATCGGTTTCTGAAAATTATCTTTCTGCCATTGAATGGAGAAATATAGGCCTGTGATCATTACCTATGTTTTAGAATGCTTTATTAAAAATAAGCTATTAGTTGAGCAAATAATCTATCATTATTTCACAGATCATTAGGCTGTTACATGAAAGACAGGATTACTCATAAGAAAAATCAGTATCCTAGGGAAGCTGTAGCTGGAGACGGGATTAAGCAGAATGTCTTAATATTTAAAGATGGCATTAGAGGCTGAGAATAAATGGTAGACAATTGATAATAACGTGCGTATACAAATTGGCTTAGATCATGGCTTGCCATTGAAGATGAGTCAATCTGAACCGTAAAGCTGGTTGACACTGAGTAGGTATTCTCTGCACGTCAAACTGGTGCTGTGATGCTCTGTTCTTCTACGGTAGAATAGAATAGAATAGAATAGAATAGAATAGAATAGAATAGAATAGAATCATTAAGGTTGGAAGTGACCTCAAGGATCATCTAGTCCAACCATCCCCCCACCACCTATTACCAATAAACCACGTCCCTAAGTACCATATCTAACCTTTCCTTAAACACCCTCAGGGATGGTGACTCCACCACCTCCCTGGGCAACCCGTTCCAATGCCCGACCACCCTTTCAGAGAAGAATTTTCTCCTCATCTCCAACCTGAACCTTCCCTGGCACGGTGGCGTTTGTGAATTTCATGTAGGGAGAGTGGGATTCGTTTCCCTGTAGGCTCTATGGCCCTGTCTTCAGTCATGGAAAGTGTCTTGGGTTAGGTGACATGGAGTGGAATTGTAAAAAAGGCAGATAGGATTTGATTAATTTAGTTAGGAATCTCATGGTATTATTTGTAAAAATATGGGGAAATGTGGATGAGAGAATTGTTTGGGTGGGTAAAGGTGTAACAAGCAGATGGGTTTGGAATCTTCTTTGGAAAAGGTGAGAGCGTAAAGGGGGAGAAATGTATGTGGGAGCATGGATGGAGGGAACAGTTCCTAGTTTAGGAAAGTAGGATGAAGGGAAAACAAAGCTGAGCAAATCCAAACTGTGTTCTAAGAGGAGGTGCCTCTCATTCTTTTCTTGGCATCCCACTATCTGATGTCAGGGCTGGGAAAACTATTCTTTTAGGTGACCCCTACTCATACTGTCTTATTCCTTCTTTTGGCTACTTCTATAGAAATACCTAGTGGCTATTTCATTTTCTCAGACTTCTCGGTAGGATAAGTGTTGCAGCTCTGTATTACCTAGCAGAAAAGAGTTACTTGGGTGCAGCACAATCACATGCTCAGCATTCAATAAGAACCCTTCAGTTTCCTCAGATAAATGAGATCTGTGAAAAAGATATGCCGATTTTAGATTGAGTGTAGCTCCTCTAAGCTGAATGTGAATATAACTAACTGGAAATGGCAGAAAAAAGGCAACTGGGCTCTCTAGAGATAAAGGCAACTGATAGGTGGAGCAGCAGGAAAAGCCTATTCAAATGAGTGCAGCGGAAGGAATAACATCAACTGCTATAACGTTTTCTGTGCCACAGACCTGTTATTGCAGCTTGAACTGTTCCCATTACAGCAAAACATTATTGAAAGGACTTAAATAGCTTGCCTGGCAGAGCAGCATATAGTAGTATCACTGTAATTAAGCTTCCACCAGCATTTCTATGATAAACATATCTTCAGGGTCCTATAACCCAGCTTTCAAATCTTTATTTGGTGCTTGCAGTATACTGTGCTGTGATGTAACATTTGTCCAAAGATTATAATGTGAAACTGTGCTCTCATGGTGGTGGAGCCGTGTTCAGATCAGAGGCGCCTAGAGCACTATACATGTTCCAGAGTCCTGTGGACAGCGCTGACTCTCCGCAGACTGCCGTGCCTGTGGGGAAGTGGGCTGCTGAACATGTGGGTGCAGTGAAATCACAGCGTTTGTGTTCAGTAAGAGCCTTATCTCTGCATGATTAAGTAGTGCAGTGCTTGGAAGAGGGCAGGAAAATCACAGTGGACTGACAGTCACCGTCTGATTCCTATTTCATCTCCTCTGTTTGAGGAGGAATGTAATCTGCGCCAGTCCCTTTCTCTCCATGTGCAGTATTGCAGAGTCGCTCAGGATCAAGAGAATCCAACAGACACTGAACGTGCATTAGCGCATGTGGATGGGCAGATGTTTGGATCTGCACTCAAAATGCTTCATCTGATAAGGGACCTAAAGAAGATTGCTAGTTCAGTGCTGCGAGGAGAAAGCCGGGTGTTGTGGTTTAACCCCAGCCGGCAGCTGAGCACCACACAGACGCTCGCTGAGTCCCCCTCATCAGAAGGGGGGAGAGAATCAGAAGAGGGAAAGTGAGAAAACTTGTGGGTTCAGATACAAGAGTTTAATAGATAAAGCAAAAGCCGCGTGCACAAGCAAAGCAAACCAAGGAATTCATTCCCCACTCCCCATGGCAGGCAGGGGTTCAGCCATCCCCAGGACAGCAGGGCTCCGTCACGCATAATGGTTACTTGGGAAGACAAACGCCATCAC